>JAPVLO010001679.1:0-62045 GCA_027257055.1 Cephalopachus bancanus | reverse complement strand
AAACTCCTGGATAAAAATCTCAAAAAAGCATATTAATAAGGTTTGCACATTAGACCTTCATTTTTGAGTAGGAGAGGATCTTGGTTCTAATGGTGCTGCCTGAACAATCATCAGTTATTTGTATGCTTGATTTTTTTTTTTTTTTTGAGTTGGAGTCTCACTCTTTCCCCCAGGCTAGAGTGCAGTGGCTAGCTCCCAGACACCACAGTCTTGACCTGCTGGGCTCAGGCAATCCTTCCACCTCAGCCTTATAAGTAGCTGGAACCACAGGAATGCGTCACCACGCCCAGCTAATTTTTTGATTTATTATATAGATGAGGTCTCACCAAGTTGCCTAAGATTGGTCTCGAAACCGTGGACTCAGGCAATCCTCTCACTTCGGTTTCCCAAAGTGCTGGGATTATAGGCATGAGCTTCTGCACCCAGTTGTACGCTTGATTTTTAAATTCAGATAGCTATTATCCATGTAAAACTTCAGACAAACATATGGAGAAGCATGTACACACTCTGGCAGTTCCACTGTCACTTCCCTTTGCATTCATCTGAACACTTTTGGAGTGGGGGTAAAAAAATAGGTAGAAAATTGGAGTATGTTGAACCTAGTTTTGTAATAGATGGCATCTTCCCCTGTTTAGTCCTGTGCACTTGGATTTATTTTTAAAGAGGTAGGGAAAAAATCAGCATGGGAGCATACAGAACACAATTCCAGTTTCTCACCTCGTAATGTTGGAAGTGTCTTCAGCATGTGAATCGCCGCACAAAGGGTTGGCTATGATCGGGCATGCTTCTGCATATTCCACCTGCTCGCCAAGATTAAACGGCAGTCATCTTTTTAATTACACGGGAAAAGCTCCGATACAGGGACTCATGCACGTCCCTCCATGTTGCCACAGTCCCTGAAAAGGGCACGGTGGGGATTCAAGTGTTCCTGCATATTCCTGAGTGTAGCTTCAGGGGCTCCCTGGCTTCCCTACAGACTCAGCCCGAAGATGTAAATCCCTATTGACTGCCTTTGAAGTGGAGTCCCAGCGATGAGATAACAGCCCACCGACTTAATTTGAACAAAGGAGAAGTCTATTCATCAAGGCTCTGCCAGCTGGCCACCGCTTGAGCCCCTGCTCGGAGCTCCCTTAAGTAGTCCTGGCTTACATCTTGGTTAGCTAAAGTCAGAGCTGGACATTTTCCAGAGCTCTTATCACAATATTCTACTGACATCAGGAAGCTAGCGAGTTACAGAAACAGATGTGCTAATTAGACTAGTGTAGTAGGTAAAGATACGATTTATCTTGCAATGTTTACAGAAGAGAAACCTTCAAAGAAAAACCTCCAGGAAGGGAGTAAGGCCAGTTTCAAGGCTGAAGCCTTTTCTTTCACCACCACCCCCCCCTTACAATCCCAGGGGCAGAGGCTGCTTCTTTTCCCTTTCACACCTTTCTTTGAACTATGTAATAACAATGTAATCTAGGTAAGTCTTGTGATTTGCATAACTTTTGCAATGCATGAAGTCTTAGGCCTTGTAAACTTTCTTTACTCTAAATGTCACTATCGAAATGTAGAATGCAGCTGTAACTTAAGTGCTATACAATGCTCTGCTGGCCACATGGCTAATGTATAGGTACAGACAATTCTGGACTACAAAAGTGAACTATAGTGTAGTAGGAAGACAGACACAGAGGCCGTGACACCGAGGCTGTTTTAGGAAGTAGCAGTTTTATTATACTAGCACAGGTGTGACTCAGCAAGCTAATGCTCCAAGGCTGAGCACCCCAGGAAGGGAGGAAAGGGTTCTCATACTTTAGTTTAGGTAAGGGAGGGGGTCGGGTTGAGCGATGACACATTTTCTTTGGAATTGACAAGGATGTACTCAGCAAAATCAGATTTTTTAAAGAACAAATGATCTTCAGGATATGCATAGCAAGCAGGGATTATAAACCGATGACTTCACCAAGAGTGAATCGGGCACTATTTTGCATCTCCAAGAAAACCGTCCTAGGCTATTTGGTTTTCTTAAGCAAAACCTGTCTGGCAGATTTTTGAGCTTGCTGACTGATTTTCAAAGGGATTACTTTTAACTGTTATCAGCCCCTCTCTTGCCACAATAGAAGCCTGAAGGGTGAGCAGAACTGTTTTAGAAAGATTCAAGTCTGGCTCTGCTCCATGGATTCAAACTCAGAAATAAAATTCTTTTGACCAGTTCCCCGTCGCTTCGATTTATTGGTATCAAGAGGAACAGCCTAGCGCTACTTGGACCACAACAGCTCTAGTGTTCCTTTTTAAGTTTTCTTATGTTTTAATCATAAAATTGCCAACAAAACAGAGAACACACTTGGGAAGAGTTGCACTAAGTCAGTCTTTACATCAGTATCATAGTCCTGAAAATGCTGGAAAGGGGCCGGGTGCGGTGGCTCACACCCATAATCCCAGCACTTTGGGAGGCTGAGGTGAGAGGATTGCCTGAGCTCACGGTTCAAGACTAGCCTAAGCAACTTGGTGAGGCCTCATCTCTACAATAAATCAGAAAATTAGCCAGGTGTGGTGGCGCGTGCCTGTAATTCCAGCTACTTGGAAGGCTGAGGTGGAAGGATCACCTGACCCCAGCAGGTTGAGTCTGCGGTGGCCATGAGCGTGCCACTGCACTCCAGCCTGGGCGACAGAGTGAGACTCCTACTCAAAAGAAAAGAAAAGGCTGACGGACCAGGGTACGGGACCGCTAATGTAGATATAAGATTGCTTTAAAATAAAGTACAAAGTTTTATTTTTTTCTACCTTCCATCAACATTATTTTATACCTAACAATAACCAATACAAACTGTATAAGTAATTGCCTGTATATTGACTACTCTTTCAGAACAGCAAAGAATAAAACGGGGAGTCTACTTGCACCAAAGCAAGCAGTCATTCAATATTTGTGGATTGTAAATTTTCAATTTCTAGACAATTACTGAAGTGGTTCTTACAATACCAAGTTGCAGAAAAGAGAAAGATTTTGCTGAGTGTCATTTTCTGCTTCAATTCTGTATGTTAACTCTATAGATCTTTGCTTCAACCTGAAACCTTTCAGTTTGTTGATTTTGTGAGACTTAGAACGTGACAGAAAACTGCCTTTGATCTCAAGCCAAACCTCTCTCAAGGGTTGGCTGTTGCTTATTATTTTTACTTCCAACTTTAATGGGATTTCTGCAATTTTCCTTTATGTTTCTCCTGTCAAAAGGTATATGAATGTATATAGAAGCAGGAGTTGATTAAAGCTGAAGAACTCTTAAACATATGTCTTCTAGTAAGAATCCTATTTGGGTGGTTAGGTCAAATACACCTTTGCTACTGCAACTTTTTTAGATCTCAGACTGATGAGATAAAACTGATCTAGATAGAGAATTTAGTGAAATCAATAATTTAAAGTGTTGGTAAACAATGGAGTCTGCTTGATATTTGTCAAAGAAGATTTAGAGATCAATTGCTACACTTCTTTTATGATCAGTTTTTAAAGTTGAGGAAATTATAGTTTTCCTCAATTAAAGAATCTGAAGTACTATCTTTTGAAAGAGTAATACGTCTTATCGTCTTAATTGTTGCAGCCTAGGAAAACTACAGGGAGAAAAATAACTAGGTCTTTCTGCAACTCACCTGAGATCCTCCCACTTCACTGCAGATCCAGAAACAAAAGCTGTATAGGCTAAGTAGCATTTAAAGATGGTTTCCAGTTCTAAAAAGAAGGGACCCTGGAGAAAAGGATGTAGCTGCAACAATGGAAAAAAGAAGATTGACTCTGAGTTTAGAGGTTGTTACACTTATCTAGTGCATTTAATAGAACCCATCACAATTATATAAAAAATTACAAATCAAATTAATGCTTTTTTTTTGAGTTGGAGTCTCACTCAGTCGCCCAGACTGGAATGCAGTGGCCGCTCCCGACCACCACAGCCTCGACCTGCTGGGCTCCGGCGATCCTTCCGCCTCAGCCTTCCGAGTAGCCGGAATTACAGGTGCGTGCTACCACGCCCAGCTGATTTTTTGATTTATTGTAGAGATGAGGTCTCGCTGCCCAGGCGGGTCTCGAACCCACCGGCTCAGGCAATCCAATCACCTCAGCCTCCCAAAGGCGCAGGATTACAGGCTGAGCCACTGAGCCCGACTAAATTAATGCTTTTTTTTTTTAACAAAAGGAATTACTGAGAAGTTCACTATGTAATAAAATACAATTCACTTACTGAAAAAGACATAGCATTTTAAAATAACTATAAATTTAACAAAAATGACTTTTAAATATATGAAGCAAAAATGGACAAAACTAGATGAAGAAACTGATTAATCGAATACTGTAATGAGAGATTCCAACACATCTTTTCACCTAGATCAAGAAGAAAAAAATAATTATGAACTTTGAACACACAGGCTTAAAATTAATAAACTCTGCAAACAACATTTAAAAGATAGAATTTTTACAAAGAACACGAAAATACATATCAAAATGGTAATTTACTTGACCAATAAAGACTCAACACAAGCCAGGCTCGGTGGCTCAGCCTGTAATCCCGCGCCTTTGGGAGGCCGAGGTGAGTGGATTGCCTGAGCCCACGGGTTCGAGACCCACCTGGGCAACTTGGCGAGACCTCATCTCTGCAATAAATCAAAAAATCAGCCGGGCGTGGTAGCGCGCGCCTGAAGTTCTAGCTACTTGGAAGGCTGAGGCGGAAGGATCGCCGGGGCCCAGCAGGTCGAGGCTGCGGTGGCCGGGAGCGGCCACTGCACTCCAGTCTGGGCGACAGAGGGAGACTCCGACTCAAAAAAAAAAGAAAAAAAAAGACTCAACACGTTACCAAAAAATTTATTGTATATTTTGTGATCATTGATTACAATTAACTTTGAATTCAATAACCAAACACAAATTAAAATAGTTTTTATATTTAGAAACTTTTAAAAATATACTGCTAAAGATCTTATGAACCAGGAATAAATTATAACAACCTTTGTAATTATTATAAGAAGTAAAGTATACTGAATATATTAGATATATACGCCTTTGGCTACAACAACAACAGTGCTTTTGGGGTAATTTACAGCTTTGGATACACATTAGATTAAGCTCAAGGAAATAAGAAAAAGACAGCAAAAAGAAGAATAAAAAACAAAAAAAAAGCAAGAAAAAAACAGAGAAGATTAACAAGTTCAAAAGTCAGTTCTTTGAAAAATAATCAAACATAGTAAGCACAACTTTGAAATTGATGGAGAAAAAAAAGAAAAAAATGGCATTTATTGAATGAATAAGATATAAAACATATAAGCAGAGCCAAAAATAATAATGAAAGTAGACAACAAATAACCAAATGCCAACAGCTTTGAAAGCTTAGACAAAATAGACAAATTACTAAAAAATGTATCTTATCAGATATAACTTTAGAAGAAATAAAAATCTAAAGAGTCCTATACCTATTTTTAAAAATTGAAGTTGTGGTTCAAAAGCTCTCAAAACAGAACAAAAACAAACAAAACACCTACATACATACACACATACACCAAACAGAATCTAGAAAACCATTAGTACCAGATGGTATTAACAGGTAATTCCTACTACACTTTCAAGGGAAGTTTTCAAAGACATTAAAAATAAGGAATAGTCCCCAATGAATACTACAAAACCAAAATAACCATGGTGCCATAAGTGTCAATGTAATTCACCACATTAACAAATTAAAAGCCAACGATAATACAGTCATCTCAGATACAAATACAAGTTGATAAAATATTTCTTCACAGTTAAGAATTATAAATCGGCCGGACTTGGTGGCTCAGCCTGTAATCCCGTGCCTTGGGAGGCTGAGGTGAGTGGATTGCCTGAGCCCGCGGGTTCGAGACCTGCCTGGGCAACTTGGCGAGACCTCGTCTCTACAATAAATCAAAAAATTAGCCAGGCGTGGTAGCGCATGCCTGTAATTCTGGCTACTTGGAAGGCTGAGGCAGAAGGATCGCCGGAGCCCAGCAGGTCGAGGCTGTGGAGCACTCCAGTCTGGGCGACAGAGTGAGACTCCAACTCAAAAAAAAAAAAAAAGAAAAAAAAATGAATAAATGAAACTGTGTTCATCTGAAATAATGATTATTTACATAAAAAATCCTCAATACTACTACCAAAAAAAACCCCAAATAGAGTAATTTGTGTGCACAGATATAAGATTAATATGCAAAAGTCAACTGTGTTTTTTCTGCACCCATACCAAACAACTAGAAAACACAATAAGAAGACACTATTTTAAATAGTATTAGAAAATACCAAGTACCTAGAACTATATATATAACAAAAGCTGGTAGGTTTTCAACCTAGGAAATTACAACATTTAGCACTAAATGAGAGTTAAATGAATGGATAACAATAGTGTAGGAAGGGTTGGTAGTATAAAGAAACCAATTCTGAAACCAAAGTTTCAATTAGATTTTTACTAAATGTATGCAGAGTTTTCCATGATAAAAATAATTCTAAAATTTATACGAAAGATAAAGGCCAAGAAGAGCTTGTCAACTATTTAAAAAAGAAAACAAAGGAGAAAAGACTTGCCCTAGGAAATATCAGGACTAATTATAAAGCTGTTGTAATTAAAAAAGTGTAGTGGTAATATAATAATAGTTAAATGGATAAAGTGGAAAGTACAGAATAGACGTGTTCATAGTGATAGCATGTCAGATTAGCGAGGAAGAGAAAGGGTTTGTTCACTAACTGGCACTGATAAAATGGTGACCTATGTGGAAAAAGGTAAGATTATATGCACAAGTTTTAAAATAAATTCCAAATAAATCAGACATTTAAATGACAAAAACAAAAATTCTTAGTAGGAAGTATAGTTAAATATATTTTAAATATTAGAATAGGAAACTATTTGCTAAGCAAACAAAAAAATTAATATAATAGAAAAGATTGAAAATTCGACTACAGTAGTATTAAAATCTTTTGACTATCAAAAGACATGTAAGAATCAGTAAAAGGCAAATTACAAACTGGAAGAAGATATCTGCAATTCACACAGTTATTCACACAATGAAGAACTAATGTAAATAATATATTACACATTCCTATAGATGCAATATGGATAAATCACACAACTACAATGTTGAAGTAAATAAATGTATATCCCATTTATATAAGTTTAAAAAAACAGGAAAAAGTCAGAACTTATATCTATATGATATACGTGTGATATAAGATACTTATATGAGATCAGTTTGGTTAGGGTTCCACATATGAGTGAGAACTTGCAGTGTTCAACTTTCTGTTTCTGGCTTACTCTACTGAACATAATTTCCTCCAGTTTCATCCATGTTGCCACAGATGACAGGATTTCATTTTTTGTTATGGCTGAATGGTATACTATTGTGTATACCGGGGGTACAAAAAAATGTATACACATATTAAGAGATGTTATCTATGTATTACTTTCAGAAGTTGAAATGAATTATGGTAGCAGTGTGTAGTATAATGCTCACTCAAAAGATGGTGTTAATCAAAAGAATGCTAGTGTTATCATGCGACAGGCCAGGCAGGGCAAAGAAGATGGCAGAAGCACGGTAGTACTTTGAAGAGCACAAAACCAATTTGAAATGGTATTTGAAATCCAAGAATGCAGGGAAGTACAACAACGAAGGCACAAGTATGCAACAGAACCTCCAACACACCTAACAATCACACGTAATCAGGATTAGCTTGAGATGCAAGGTGCTGTGTGTGATGTGTACAAGGGAAGATCTGAGAGGCCTCACACAGCACCAAGTCCTGCAGTAGTTAGCTAACTTGTTTGTAATCAGCTGATAAAAACTACTTTGAGCACCTCTTTTAATTGGCAGAAGTCAAATGTGACCTGTAATCATCCTTTGTTATTCATATATATTGAGTATTACAATTTTAGCACAGTTTTTTCCTTCCTCAAAATGTGTATGTATTTTTTTGGCACCCTCTGTATATGCCACATTTTCTTTCTTTGTTCAAATGTTGTTGGACACCCAGGTTGATTCTGTATCTTGGCTACTGTGAATAGTGCTGCAATAAACATGGGGGTAGAGATGGCTCTTTGATGCACTGATTTTCTTTTATTTGGATAAATGCCCAGTAGTGGGATTCCTGCATCACATGGTACTTCTAGTTTTAGTTTTTTGAGAATCCTTCCTATTATTTCTCCACAGTGGTTATGGTACCAGTTCGGTTTACATTCCCACTAGCTATGTATAAGAGTTTTAAGCCGGGCTTGGTGGCTCAGCCTGTAATCCCGCACTTTGGGAGGCTGAGGTGAGTGGATTGCCTGAGCCCACGGGTTTGAGACCCAGCTGGGCAACTTGGCGAGACCTCATCTCTACAATAAATCAAAAATTAGCCAGGCGTGGTAGCATGCGCCTGTAGTTCCAGCTACTTGGAAGGCTGAGGCGGAAAGATCGCCGGAGCCCAGCAGGTCGAGGCTGCGGTGGCCGGGAGTGGCCACTGCACTCCAGTCTGGGCGACAGAATGAGACTCCAACTCAAAAAGAATAAAAAAAAGAGTTTTCTTTTCTCCATATTCTCACCAGCAAGTGTTATTTATTATTTGTTATTAATTATTTTTGTCTTTTTGATAGTAGCCATTCTATCTGGAGTGAGATATCTTATTCCAGCTTTTATTAACATTTCCCTGATGTTAATGATGTTAAGCATTTTTAATACATTTGTTGGCCATATATGTCTTCTTTTGAGAAATGTCTGGGGCAACCCCCTGGGAGATTTTCTGTCCTCTTAATAAATCCTGCTTTCCCACAAAAAGAGGGAGAAAGAGAGAGAGAGACAAATGTCTGATCACTTATCCATTTATTAATCAAATTTTTTTTCTGAGTCGAACTCTCACTCTGTGCCCAGGCTGGAGTGCAGTGGCACACTCACGACCACCGCAGCCTCGACCTGCTGGGCTCAGATGATCCTTCTACCTCAGCTTTCCAAGTATCTGGAACTATAGGCACATGCCACCACGTCCAGCTAATTTTTTTATTTATTGTAGAGATGAGGTTTCACCAAGTTACCCAGGCTAGTCTCGAACCCAGGGGCTCAGGCAATCCTTTCACCTCGGCTTCCCAAAGTGCTGGGATTATAGGCGTGAGCCACCACGCCCAGCCAATCAGGTGATTTTTATGCTGTTGAGATATTTGAGATTTTTTTATATTCTGGATATTAGCTGCCTGTCAGATGAATAGCTTGCATGCTTTCTCCCATTGTGTAAGTTGTCTTTACACTGTGTTTATTGTATTTTTTTTAATATGCAGAAGCTCTTTAGTTTGATATAATCCCACTTGTTTATTTTTACTTTTGTTGCTGGTGCTTTTGAGGTCTTATTCATAATGTACCTCCCCCGTGTTTTCTTCTAGAAATTTTATTGTTTCAGGTCTTACATTCTGGCCTTTGATCCATTTTGAGTTGATCTGTGTATAGGATGAGAGGTAGAAGTCTGGTTTCATTCTTTGGCATATTGAGATCCAGTTTTCCCAGCACCATTTATTGAAGACACTGTCCTTTCTTCAAGAGACTGAAAACAAAAGCTGTCAGCCCTCTTAAGGGCTAGCAATAACTGGCACTTGTGCATATTTTATTAGTTTAAAAAAGTTACAAGTCAACCCAGATTGAACAGAAAGGAGAACAGATTGCATTTTTGGTGAGAGGAGAAGAATACAAATGTTCCTCAGCTTACAATGTAGTTACGTCATGATGAACACATCATAAGTTGAAAAACAATGGTAAATCGAAATGCGTTTAATACACCTCACCTACCAAACATTATAGATTTGCCCGGTCTACCTCAGACACATTCAGAACCCTCATAGTAGCCTATAGTTAGGCAAAATATCTAACACAAAGTCTATTTTATCATAAAGTCCTGAATACATCACATAATTTATCAAATACTGTATAGAAAGTGAAAAACCAAATAGTCGTATGAATGAGTACTCAAAGTATGGTTTCTAAGAGTCATCTTTAAAAATGATCTACCAGTCTGTCCTCTGGCCACAAGAATTCACATCCCTCCCTTGTGCAAAATACTCCCACCCCCAAAGTATCATCATTTTATAGCATCGGCTCAAAGTCCTGGATCTTTTCATCTAAGTCATGCCTAGACTTGCAGGGGGTTCCTCAGACACAGCTTTTCGTGATTTGAAGACCTGGGAACTGAGTAAACAAGTGATTACTCCCACCTCACCAGCCAACAAATAATGATACCAGTAGGAATAGAAAAGCTGCAATAGACACTTACAATCAAAAGAGGCGGGGGTGGTCAGAGGGCACAGAGAAAACACTGATCTATAGGAATTCAGAAATCGATTTGATTTGAGCCATATTATTGGGGAAGAGAATGTTTTCTGATTGTGGTCCAGTTCTGTCCTCATGAGCGAATCCAGTGTTCTTGATTCTTATCTCTGCTCTCTGATCCTGAGTCATCATTCTTCCTTTTCCTTAACAAAATGTTTATATTTATACTTGAATAACTATCTTTACCTGGTTCCTGCCTGTGCGAGATTAGGGACTCAGATAAATTTTTAACTGTCTCTGTCCCTTTGACTTTACTTTTTGGACATTGCAGTTCTCGGTCTAGCTCTTGAACACATGGATGGCCCCAGTCAACGCCATAATACTGAAATAGCTAATGAAATATGTAAAATAATTGCAATAACTTGCTTGACATAAGTGAATCCATTTTGTTAAAGTTCTTCATCTTAGCTGTCCGCCTGACCTAAAAATGATCCCCCCATTATATATGTGTAATTGCTGTAACGCTCCCATAATGACCCACAACTGTGTTCCCCTGAGCCGATCATGCTGACCGTTCTTGCTAGCCATTGAAAACTCCCTAGCCACAAGTTCCATGTAATTGTACGCCTTGTTAACTGAAATCCAAGAAATCATTCGTTTTGTTTTTAGTTACTTGTACCCTCACCCCCTGCTATGTAGCCCACTTGTAGTTTTCACCTTTAAATGCTTATTGCAAACTTCACTTAAGCATCGAGAACTTTCTTGGCATGAGCCTACTCTTGATCCACGCATTAATAAAAGGCTCATAATTCGGACTTGGCATGCTGGCATGTCTCCTTCTCGCACTTCGGTCATAACAATACAGAACAGAAGAATAACCTGGATGAGACCAGTCAAACCACAAAATCACAAAAATAATAATATTATTGTTTTAGGCCAATAAATTCTAAAAAGATTTGTTTTGCAGAAATGAATAATTGATACAAAAAGTACTAGAAGTGGGGTGCTGTCATACCAAAGGCAAAATGTGGGCTTTTCCTTGGAACTGGTGGTAGGAAGAGGCTGGAAGGGTTGCATGGAGGCTTGGTAAAGGCTGGAAAACCAACGAGGACATTGGTATTGGGTACTAGAGGAGGTGCAACCCATGTTATCATGCCAGGATATTGGTAACACTGTCACCAGCAAAAGCATGGAACATAGAAAATGAACATATTAAAACTGTTAATTTGCCCAAGAAGTTTTCCCAAAAGAAAGTTGAATGTTATTTACTTTAGTTTAATTGTCATTTACATTAGTTTAATGATAAGATAGTATGTGAAATTGAGCTAAAGAATGAATTCTTTAGTTTTCAAGCAAAGTTTAGAAAAAATATAGAAGCCCAGAACAGTCTCTCCATTTGGACAAAAAAAAGGTCAAAAGAGAAAATGACCATAGAAGAAAAAGTTAAACCCAAGGTGCAATCTATAACATATGTTCTCAGGGTCAAGATCCAATCAAGGATGCAGCTGTAAGACACTTTGTTAAGACTCAAGAAAGACTTAAGGTGATGATTTATAGATTATCTCAGTCAGGCAAAGGGCCTTTGAGGATGCATAGACATTCTTTCCAGAAGCCTGACATTCTAAAAGTAATGAGAGAGATCTGTCTCCAAGGAACATTGATATGACTTTTTATGGAAAATTCTCAATGCCTTCAACAAAATTTTGCTGGTAACAGTGCTGGCATTGGGTACATGATAACACGGGCTGCACCTCCTCTAGTACCCAATACCAATGTCCTCGTTGGTTTCCCAGCCTTTACCAAGCCTCCATGCAACCCTTCCAGCCTCTTCCTACCACCAGTTCCAAGGAAAAGCCCACGTTTTGCCTTTAGTATGACAGCACCCCACTTCTAGTACTTTTTATATCAATTATTCATTTCTGCAAAACAAATCTTTTTAGAACTTATTGGCCGAAAACTCTAATATTATTATTTTTATGATTTTGTGGTTTGATTGATCTTATTCAGGTTATTCTTCTGCTCTGTTTTGTTATGACCGAAGTGCGAGAAGGAGACATGCCAGCATGCCAAGTCCAAATTATAAGCCCTTTATTAATGTGCGGGCCAAGAGTAGGGTCACACCAAGAAAATTCTTGACGCTTAAGTGAAGTTTGCAACAAGCTTTTAAAGGCAAAAACTGCAAGTGGGCTCCATAGCAGGGGGTGAGAGTACAAGGAACTAAAACCAAAAGGAACAATTTCTTGGATTTCAGTTAACAAGGCATACAATTACACGGAACTTGTGGCTAGGGAGTTTTCAATGACCAGCAAGAACAGTGAGCATAATCAGCTCAGGGGAACGCAGCTGTGGGTCTGTGGTCATGGGAATGTTACAGCAATTACACGTATACAATGCGGGGATGGAGGAGGTTAGGTCAGGCAGACAGCTAAGATGGAGGCTTTTAACAAAATGGAGTTGCTTATGTCAAGCAAGTTACTACAATTATTTTACATATTTCATTAGCTATTTCAGTATTATAGCATTGACTGGGCCATCCATGTGGGTACTTTTGTTCAAGAGCTAGTCTGAGAACTGGAATGTCCAAAATGGCTTTACACACATGATTCCACGCCCGGCTGACTTTTTGATTTATTGTAGAGATGAGGTCTCGCTGCCCAGGCGGGTCTCGAACCCGCGGGCTGAGGCAATCCACTCACCTCAGCCTCCCAAAGGCGCGGGATGACAGGCTGAGCCACCGGGCCCGGCTTCAGTGCTTTTCATTATTCATTTTTCATTCATTTCATTGTATTTTTCCCTTCCTCTTCATGCTCCTAGGTCAATCACGGTTTTCAACCAACTGTGTTAAGAGACCACTCCAAGGGAGTTATCTCCTTTGTACCTCTTTTGTCTACAGCAGATGGGAACTAAATTTAAAAAGAATCATACCAAATTTAAGATCGCCAATCCATTTTTTTCTTAGATGGGAAAAAAAGTAGAGGAAGTTGAGATAATGCAGAAACTGCATAAAAACCACTCCAACTCCATTTCCCTCCTGGGAACACACAGCTGTGGCATAGACAAAACCAGTGATCGAGGAAGCATCGTAGAAGGAATAGACATTTCTCCTCATTCTAGCAAATCCCTGCCCTAAATGAGCCCCAGATGTTTTAGGAAAGTTTTGTCTAAGACAACTGAATTGAGTTCATTATTTTAAACGTGAATCATAGCTTTAATTTGAGCTATTGTGTAAAGTTAGCCATAAGTTAGCAACATGATGAAAATGAGTAATGGATATAAGAGAATAGTTGGTGACAAAAATTGTAGAAAAAGTGCCATAAACAATATTTGTTGACAGTGAATTATAACATGATCTGTTACATGCTCCCATATGGATGAATTCTCCCATGGTCAACCCATGCTCTCCCACTCTGGATCCAGATCCCACAGGATCCAGTCCTGTCTTCTGCTGGCCCTGCTGGTACCTAGTGACAAAGGTCTGCAGCTCCTTAGGGCTACAAAAAAAAAGAATCCCTTTCTTCTCTTAGGGGGTCCGGACCATCCATTTCTGGTGGGATAATTTTGTGACTTATCCCTAGTCTCATGACCAGGAAGGAGTCAGGAGAAATGCATTTTTGATACTGATATTTCCTATCTATCTATGTATCTATCTATCTATTTATTTGAGTTGGAGTCTCACTCCATTGCCCAGGCTGGAGTGCAGTGGCACACTCACGGCCACCCCAGCATCGACCTGCAGGGCTCTATGATCCTTCTGCCTCAGCCTTCCAAGTAGCCAGAACTATAGGTGCGCACTACCACGCCAGGCTAATTTTTGATTTATTGTAGAGATGAGGTCTCGCCAAGTTGCCCAGGCTGGTCTCAAACCCGCAGGCTCAGGCAATTCACTTGCCTCGGCCTCCCAAAGTGCTGGGATTACAGGCTGAGCCACTGAACCCGGCCGATATTTCCCACTTAAATTCAGGTCCATACAGGGTCTTACTTAATCTTACTGATTTTCCATCTGTACCCTATTTTTTTCATGTTAAAATCCTCATGATCGTATCCTATTTTAGTTAATTTACTGCTCTTATGAGCATCTATATGGTGGTTTTTATCAGGTAGAAAATACTATTTTCTTATAATATTTATTTTCGCACAGGGTTTGGTTCTATAGCTAGGCCAGACAATAATTGTCTAGACTGAGATATGTGATTAATAGAATTTCTCAAATTGTAGAAATACAAGGGACACCCCCAAAAAACCAGAATTATTTTTTTTCGAAGCCAGCCGCCTCGTGGAACAGACCTCCCCCACTAGGCAAATGTTCTAGGAACCCAATAGCATTGGTCTACCAGCAAGTGTTGTTGTGAGAGACCGCATTTGGCTTCCCTGAATTTTTTGGAGATTCTTTCAACGCGTTTGCCCATTTCGTGACAGGTGATTTAAACGAACAATCGGCTCACACCGCATGGAGTGTTCAGCAGTTTTTGACCAAGGGCATGACCCCTTCCCCGCCCATTCACCTGATCCTGCCCTGAGCAACCTCTCTCCCCCATGAATAAAGCCCTCCAAAGGCAACATTTTGCTGATGTGGAAGAGGTGAAACAAAAAAATGGCAGAAGCTCTGAAAGGTATCAAGACTGACGCATTCAAAAATGGTTTTGAGCAGTGGAAAAAGCATATCAATAGGTGTATTGCACCAAACAGAAAGTACTTTGAAGGTGACTGAAGTTTAAACATGTAAGATTAAATACTTGACTTTTTATAAATAAATTCTAGGTTTTGGAGGGTTCCCCTCATCTATTTGAAAAGCTACTTACATCTTCCTTTTGACCACTTCATAGGAATTGGTGTATTTCTTCTTTTAGCAAACAGTTCCGCCATTTCAGGGATATAGTTTGCAAATAAGATCTAAAATGATCAAAAAATGAAAACCTTAGGTTGCATGATTTTGATAGATATTCCAAAATTTCAAGATAAGAAAGAGAAAGAAGGTACATAAAACTTTTCTCATTTAGAAGGGCATTGACAGTGAACTGCATGTTAAAAGGGACGCCATTTTTCTTCCATACTTCAGCCTTTGGATTTGATCAAAAATTAATAAAATGCTTTTTTGCAATCAAAATGTTGAAAGCAAAGACAAGCAGCAAGGTGACTTCCCTCCGCATATCATCCCTTCATCACTTCTAACTCCTTTCTGACATTGACCTTATTCTATTCGGGGCTTGGAAAAATTAAAGCATATGGAATCAAGGGTGGCTAAGAGAGAATGACTGAAGTGAAGAGGTGTGACACTGTGGCCAAGGGGATATCAGAAGGGTGGAGAGGACAACTCTGTTGTTACAGTTTTAAGTAATGAATATCAAAGCAACAAAAGGAAAAGGGGGCTTCCTTTGCTGCACTCCAGAACCGAGTACAGACATTCACGTCTCTGAAGTTAACTGCCATTTTTGGTGAGCACTTACACATTTGGGCTGGAAGGAACAGAACTTTCTTCAGATCAGGTATCAAATACCCTTCCTCATTAGATGAAAGACGTTAATCTGGTGGTGGGCACAAGACGAAGGAAGACAGAATTGCTCAAATCAATGTAAAGCCTAATAAGAACAGTCTGCCTTCTCTGTTTATTTCGTCATCCCTAGGTACCAAGCAATTGTATCACGTGCTTCAGGGAACTCAATTTGGAAGATATGAGATCTGTGCTTTTCATTTTCATTTGACACTTGCTCAGAATAACACAACATTCACTCTCAAACTTACATCGCTTTATTGATTGCCATTAACCAGATGTTTTCTAATTTATTTGGCTATATTTAAAAGACATTAAAAATACTCTTTACTGCTTCCTGCATAACGAACATATGTATACCTAACCCTGAGTTGTACCCCATATCTTTAAAATAAAATAAAAATACTCTTTACCAAGCTCCCCAAGGTGAAGAACAAGATGAAAGTCCATCCTAAGGTTGTCTTGGCTACCACATCTTCAAAGCTGCAGTGGACGTTGCTGACATGACCAGGTAAATGGACTCAAAATATGATATATTCTGTGAATTTCTACCTTTGAGCCAGGGATCACCAAAATTTTCCATCTGTTCGAAGAGAGAAGACTCAGAAAAGGTCTCCGAATGGAACCCAAGGAAAGCTTTCCTAAAAATAGACAAAACATTAGATTAACTTCACTTAATTCAGTCCAAATGAAATATCAAATGATTCTCCAGCTGCTGTGAAGGCTTTACAAACTGTGGTAGTGACTGTAAAGTCTTGATTTCTTTAGTTGTGATTATTGCTGAAATCTGAGGGCACATGGCTTGAGCCTAGTACTTGGACAGCTCTGCAGGGCGTAGATGCCACATCATTGCACATTGTAGCATTCTCGGTTTTTTAACCAGAGCAGGATATCACTAAAGAAAGAAGCATTAAATGAGAACTTGATTTTAGGGAGTTTAAGCACATGAACACTAGTGTCTAAGGAAAAACAAACCCGTAAGTTTTCCAAGTTTTTTTTTTCCCCTCTGAGCAAAAATATTTTTAGTGGTTAAAAAAAAAACCCTGAAAAATATTTTTCTCTGATTTTTTTCTCTGAGTCTTCATGTTTTAAGCAAAAAAATTTATCAGATTGTCTTTTTTTATTTTAAATAGATGTAGTGACAGGCATATAATATATAACATATATCACATATTATTTACAATATACATTTATGGTTTATAATTTATAATTTAATATTTATATACAATTTTCCTTTTTTTATGTTTAGACTTTTTTCTGCATAGCTTATAGTTTCTAGATGTCTTCCATTTCTAATTAGCACAAAAGCAGATAAAATGTTAGAGATGTCTGGCAGGAGAAGTAGTGGTTTTTATTAAGAACTAAATGGAAATTAGAAATCATATATTTTTCTCAAATGTTTGGTCACTTTTTAAAAGTGATATGCCAAGTGCTGACCCTATCTTAAATTTAATGAGTAGATTTAAGAGTGTGGACTCTTATAATATCCCACTCCAAAACAAAAGAGATTGTGTATCTATACTTAGCACCCTAGGCTGATAGGGAATCTCGTGCAATGTTTACTAAACTGCTTCCATTGACTTGTGGGGTCCTCATTATTTTCCAAGGCTACTACAGCATAAGAAAATCATGTTGAGATCATACAGATGGAAATCACTCATATATATCGGAAGAGTTCTCTTTAAAATAAAACCCCATCGTGTCCTTAGCACAGGTAGCAATATCATCCCTGCACAACGTGTTTTACAAACTAAAACTAAATTTATTTCAAACTGAAAATTTCTTTCGTGGTAACTTAAATAACCCTTTAAAGTTTAGCTCGCTGTTTTGGGGAGTATTAACTTAGTATTTTAAATCCCTTCTCACTTCCGCAGCATCTCTCCAATTTATGAGGGATGGGAGGTGGCAGGCTTCTGCTGGTCTACTTGTTCACTCTGCTCTTCCTCTTAACCATGTCATCAATCACCCATCAGCCACCATGAGAAATGAGGTTAAGATAAAGAATCATGAACCAATGTTAAGATACTGAATTATTCTGTGTCTTAACCCTACCTTCCAAAACTGAAGTGTTATGTTAAACTTTACCTTTCAACTTTAGATAAAATATGCCATGAAGAATGTAAGTACACTCTCCCATCTCCTCCTGCCAGCTCATCCACATGTATATTAGCAATATTATTTCTACATTGTACATGTGCATTGTCATCTGTAACCATAATTACAGAATTACCTTGGTTATGTCATAGTTCTATTTTTAGTCAATTCAGTAATCACTACCACTACTTTTTTATTACGGCTTCCCTATTCTTGAGTTCTTAGTTTTAATTAGTCTCCTATTAGCTGGGTTTTATCATGCTTTAAAATGAAGCTCACAGGTTCTGTTTTCCCTTGCATGTTTAAGTTACAGGACAGGTTATACTTACTTTCATAAAAACTTCAGACACTATCATTTTCTGGTATTGATTGATTGATGTTGCCAAGAAATCTGATACTGGTTTCATTTGATTCCCCTGTTATAAAGACCTTGCTTTATCCTTCTCGGATTCTCTTCTTACTCCTGAAGGTCAATAACTGCTTCAAAATATGGTTGAAATTAAATATTTAGAACCATTTTTCCTGGGACGCAGTCCACCCATTAGTCTACAGATTCAATACTTTATTTTAAAGTTTGGGGTAGACATTTAAGTTTAAGGTTTAAGGGTAGACATTTTTGGCACCATCTGTCACATTCTTTTTTTTAGAACACTAATTATATTAATAGTGTGTTGAGCCTGGGCAGGCGAGACCTCATCTCTACAATAAATCAAAAAAATTAGCCGGGCGTTGTAGCAAGCGCCTGTAGTTCCAGCTACTTGGAAGGCTGAGACGGAAGGATCGCCGGAGCCCAGCAGGTCGAGGCTGCGGTGGCCGGGAGTGGCCACTGCACTCCAGTCTGGGCGACAGAGTGAGATTCCAACTCAAAAAAAAAAAAAAATAGTGTGTTGAATCAATATTTAATGTTTCTCATGGAACCAACCATGTTGCCCATTGAAGCTGGACTGAATAAAAAAAATGTGGTACAGATACACAATGAAATATTATGCAGCCATAAAGAAGGACAAATATATGGACTTTGCAGCAACCTGGATGGATTTGGAGTTGATCATACTCAGTGATTTACACAGAAACAAAGAACAGAGTTCCATGTGTTCTCACTCATAAGAGGACCTTGAACAATTATAAATGCTATAAGAAAGCTACTGGCAGTAATGGGATGTCAGATGTCTCTACCCAATGTTTCCGCTATTCTCCTCACTCTGCTCTCTGATGGACATGAACATCTCTTTCCTGTTCATCCTCCAAGTACCCCAGGCTTCTTACAATTTTTCCAAATGCTTGGCAGAAGTAGGGGAAGGGTGAAGAAAAGGGAGTGGGTAGGTGCTTGAGTGATTCTTTGCTTTGATATTTGTGTAATTTTATCTCTTCTTTTTTCTCACATCTCCGCTGTCCACAGGTATTTTTGGAAGCCCCTGCACAGTATCAAGATAGCATACTGACATTCCAGTTGTGAATGAATACCTCAAATAAATACCTCTTATCTAGACTTGGCTATGATCAATTTTCTCAGGTCTTTGTCAGTATTTTTCACTGGATGAGGTTCATTATGTATTTCCCGGTTTATTGTTTGATATTCAGAGGTGGCGAATAGTGGCGGAAGAGGAAAAAATTAGGAGCATCAGATAGTAGTCTAGAGCCCCTGTAGCTTCTGGAATCTAGTCAATGACTGAGAAGAAGTCACCTCACTCAGTAGGCTACCATCAGCCTGAAAACTGTAAAGCACAGACACAGGAAAGCAATAATATTCTGGCATATGGGGTTGATCAAAGGGAAAACTACTAGCTGAGACTAAAGTAGTTAACCATTGAGAGCAGACACTTGCTGCTACTTCTCTAGCTAATTAACGACAAAGGAAACAACCCCTCCTGAATTATAATGAGTTCTCCTACCTGCACAAAGATTTCAAACCCCAAGTTTGAGAAAACAGAAGAAGCAATGCCACATAGCTTTTGTCTTTTTGCTGAAGGCCCCCAGTGCCCTAGCAACCATGATTAAATGAAACATTGGATTCAGGACATCCATGAAAAAAGTCATGCATATGCTCAAGCCCTCTTTTTCCCCTTCCTGCCTCCTTACTTTCCTCTTTTTAATCTTTCTCCTTCATTCCCGGCATCACTGATTTTCTCCTATGCAAAGCACCACCTCACACTAATGGCTTAAAACCACCGCCATTCATTTAGCTCATAATATTGTGAGTCAGCAATTTGGGCTGGACTCAGTCAGTCAGTTATTCTGCTCTCAGCTTGTGCATCTGTGGTCAGCCAGGTCAGGAGAAAACTGAGCAGATATCTTTTAATGCACAGCAGGCTAGCCTGTGTCAGTTCAAATGGTGGCTGGGAAGGTTCTGAGAGAGGGAAAGTACGCAAGCCCTCCTGAGAAGTAGGTTTAGAACTGGCCTACCATGTCTGCCACATTATTTTGGTCAAAGAAAATCACAGCTCAGATACCAAGGATCAAGGAATAGATTCTACCACGTGATGGGAAGTCCTGTGAAGTCACATAGCAAACAGATATGGATAAAGATGGGAGTGGAAAATAGCAGAAATTTTCATAAGTCTCTTGATCACTTATAATCATTGCAGTATCTGTAAACGTAAATGTAGGTACTATAAATAATAATAACAGAAACAACAACAATAACAAAAAAACTACTCCTATATTTAAGTTGCCTATAATCTACTGAGAAGAAAAGTGCCACCCTCACCTTAGAGCTACAGGTTCAAGCACCCTCAGCTTATTATTGTCTAAGACATACATACTGGAAAAATGTGAATGAAAGAAAAGTTATTGTGAGTGGGGAATATTCCAACCACAGTGAACTCTGTTCAGCGACTTCAGTTCACTGTTTATTTCTCCCACAAGTCTTGGTTCTTAGAAATGGTTTCAACTTGTGCCAAAAACGGACACATCTTGAACTTCAAACATTTTATATCTAACAGTTTTTTGGTTTGTTTTTCTCAGTTGGAGTCTCACTCCATCACCCAGGCTGGAGTATAGTGGTACATTCACCGCCATCCTAGTGTTGACCTGCTGGGCTCAGGCCATCCTTTCACCTCAGCCTTCCAAGTAGCCGGAACTACAGGCGCGCGCTACCACGCCTGGCTAATTTTTTAATTTATCGTAGAGATGAGGTCCCGCCAAGTTGTCCAAGCTGCTCTCCAACCTGTGGACTTGGGCAATACGCGAGCTGTGACTTTCTTTGGTCAATATGCTCACCTCAGCCTCCCAAAGTGCTGGGATTACAGTATATTTAACAGTTTAAAATCTAACAGTTTATCTGTTTTAAATGTACAGTATCTAACAGTTTTAAACAGCCCAAATCTGCAATTTCTGAATTAAAATTGTGATCCTATAAAACAAGTTTGAAGTTGGACGGATTTCTTTAATAACAAGAATATTTTTCATTAGTTCCCGCCAGAGAAGGACTTGCTGAATGCTAATGCTGTGAACGAAAAAAATAAGTTCAGGGGAAAATATACCCACAAGTAATTTGGTCTGACAAAATAAACCAAACAGATGTCACTGAACAACAACAGCAAAAACTGAACAAAATGCTGTGAAAAATAGACAACCAAATATCAGGAGGTGGAGGCATATTCAAGGCATCTCAAAAAAATTCTGGCCGGGCTTGGTGGCTCAGCCTGTAATCCCAGTACTTTGGGAGGCCGGGCGAGTGGATTACCCGAGCCTGCGGGTTCAAGGCCAGCCAGGGCAACTTGGTGAGACGTCGTCTCTACAAAAAATATAAAAAATAAATAAATAACCGGGCGTGGTTGCGCGCATCTGTAGTTCCGGCTACTCCGAAGCCTGAGGCGGAAGGATAGCTGGAGCTCAGAAGTTCGATTCCAGCCTGGGCAAAGGAGTGAGATTCCAACTCAAAAACAAACAAACAAACAAACAAACAAAAAACTACATGGCTTTGGCTTATTAAAATATTTACACTATTTTTTAAAAAAGGATTTGAAAGCACCTGAAAAACATGCAAATTATTTGAAAACCCTGTATAGCAAACTCAGACAGTTTGCCAGCGTCATTCTGATGTCTGCCAAGGACAAGAAGCCTCTCCCCACGAGGCGGACACGTGGAAGGGGGCCTTCCCCGGCCCTCTGTCTTAAACCCAAGGGCAGCCCGGCCGTCGGTGCAGCCCTCGCCACCCAGGCGTTGCTCTCTGGAGGGGAGGGCACCGAGGGGTCTCCCTGGTCGGGGCCCGGCCCGGCCCGGGTTTTGCCAGACACTCTGCACGGCCAGGTTTGTGGCAGCCGGAGCACGCGGATGGCGTCTCGCCCTCTGAACCCCTCGCCCGCCCGCCCTGTCGTCACCGGGTCTTCCCAGGCTTCCCGCACCCCAGCGAGCGAGGGCGGAGACGCGTGCTCTGCGCCCTGCGTCCCGGGGCTGTCGGCCGCGCCCAGGGCTCCGCCGCCTTTGCCCTTGACCCCAGCCTCCCCGCGCGCCGACCTCCCTCCGGCAGCACTGCCGGGCCCCCCTCCGGCTCTGTCCCTCCCCCGGGGACCATCCGCGGGTCTGGGCACCCCGACCTCGACCTCGCGCCGGCTCCGGAAGCGCAGGCCCGCGCCGCCACCTCCTTGAACCCCGCGCGGTCGCGGGTCCGCGCCCGGGCGGCCCTGAACCGCACGCCGGGGGCGGGCTTCGGCCGCCGCCCACCGGCCAGGGAGGGGGCGCGGGCGCGGGGGCGTTTGGAGGGAGGAGGGGGCGGCGGGCGGCGGGCCACGGGCGGGGGGCGGGACCTCCGCCTCCGGGAAGAGCGAGACCCGGGAAGAGCGCACGCAGGCCGTGGCGACCTCGCGCCGGCGGAGCAGGGGCGCGGCCAGATTGGGGGTTTGGGGACTGGGGAGGATCAGCCTGTCCACAGTTGGCTCTTGAACAACGTGGGTTTGAACGGTGTGTGTCCACTTCCGTGCAGATTTTTTTTTTTTTTTTTTTTGAGTTGGAGTCTCACTGTCGCCCAGGGTGGAGCGCAGTGGCACGCTCATGGCCCCCCGCAACCTCGACCTGCTGGACTCCGGCGATCCTTCCGCCTCAGCCCTCCAAGTAGCTAGAACTACAGGTATGTGCTACCGTGCCTGGCTTATTTTGTTTATTGTTGAGATGAGGTCTCACCAAGTTGCCCAGGCTGGTCTCGAACCCCTGGACTCAGGCAATCCTCTCGTCTCGGCCATCCAAGGTGCTTGAGCCACCGCGCCGGGCCGCAGGTATTTTTCAATAAAAGTTACACGAAGTTAACCTGTTTCTCCTCCCACCTCCTCCACCTCTGCCACCCCTGAGACACTCACAAACACACGCACAGACACAAACACACAAAAGTATATATGTATAATACAGGCTCCATATATTAAAATTATATATAAAAGTAAAGTCCATAGAGTTAATATACAAATAAAAATCAGTCATATACACTTATGATTATATTATACATGTATCATTACTTTTCTGCTGAATCTTTTCAAAATAAATTGCAAACATCACATTTCAGCCCTAAATATTTCAGCATGCATCTCCAAAATTAGCAAAATTAAAAACCACCAACTAATAATAATATCTAAATGCAATCTTTATTCAAATGATACTTGTATTATAAGTGCACTTATTGGCTTTGGATTTTGATTTTAAAAGCATGGATACAGTTTTGTTTTTAAATGAAACTTCATTTAAAAATAAATGAAGTGCAGTGCAGTGGCTCAAGCCTGTAATCCCACTTTGGGGGGTCGAGGTGAGAGGACTGCCTGAGCCCAGGGGTTCAAGACCAACCTGGGCAACTTGACCGGACCTCATCTCTACAATAATTCAAAAAATTATCTGGGTGTGGTGGCACATGCCTGTAGTTACAGCTAATTGGAAGGATCGTCTGGACCCAGCAGGTAGAGGCTGCGGTGGCCATGAGCCATGCCACTGCACTCCAAACTGGATGACAGAGTGAGACTCTGACTAAAAAAAAAAAAAAAATTTTTCCAATGTACTGCTGGTCTTCTGACTTTTCATGTGTCAAGCACTTAATTGGGCTCTAAGACGTAACTGTTGTTCCATCTTACTAGGAGCAAGAAGGAGTGGTCTCCCGCTCTTCTAGTCACAAATATGCAGATCTCATTTCAGCTACTCTGGCTGTGTCTGACCCAATCCTTGATTGGAGCAAAATTTGACACTTGATCTATGAGGAAAAAGGAAAATTGTTTTAGTAAAGAAAAGTGAACACACGTACATGAGTTTTCAATACTAGAAAAAGGTCTTCGAGATCATGTTCATTTCACCTTCAGTATTTGCAGCCAGTCAAATTAGGAGACAAACATCTCAGAACCACTTTCTGGAACATCTTCTCCAACTGCTGGGGAAAACCCCAGGGGCACTTTGAAGTCGAGGTGGTACAGGACACCAGTGCCTTCCCAAGACTGCTTGTCTTTGGGTCCACGAGGGGTGAGGGATAAAATCCAGGGTTTGAAGCTGGGCTATACAAATTGTGCGTTGCTCTTGGAAGGTGAGAGGACTGGAAATGACAGTCTGTAGCTCTGTTTAGACCAAAAGACCTAATTCCTGAATAATTTTTAATAGGAAAAATTATTCCTATATATATATTTGTTTTGAGTTGGAGTCTCACTCTGTCGCCCAGACTGTAGTGCAGTGGCCGCTCCCGGCCACTGTAGCCTCCACCTGCTGGGCTCCAGCAATCCTTGCGCCTCAGCCTTCCAAGTAGCCGGAACTACAGGCGCGTGCTACCACGCCCAGCTAATTTTTTTGAATTATTGTAGAGATGAGGTCTCACCATGTTGCCCAGGAGGGTCTCGAACCCATGGGCTCAGGCAATCCACTCACCTCGGCCTCCCAAAGCGCAGGATTACAGGCTGAACCACCAAGCCTGGCTATTCCTATATTTTTGAAACTGGGCTGGATAAAAAAAGTGGTACATATACGCAATGGAATGTTATGCAGCCATAAAAAAAAAAAAAAGGACAGACATATGGACTTCACAGCAACTTGGATGGATTTAGAGTCTACCATTCTCAGTGATCTGTCACAGAAACAAAGAACAGAGTACCACATGTTCTCATTCATAAGCAGACCCTGAATATTTACCATAATAACTATTAGAAAGGACTTGTCAGTAGCAGGATACTGCCAGAGCTGGGGAGGGGGACACACACAACATCAATAAGGGTACCTCAAAGTGGGGACCAAAGGGAGACCCAAACTTTACCTGTACAATGACCATTTATATACCTAATTCTGAACTATACCCCACATCTTTAAAAGAAAAGAAAAAAGAATAGGTGGACATAGTTAGTGAGTAGATTCCATAATCCCAGAGAAGGGAAACCAGGTGGAGAGTGGGATCTCAGCCCACAAAGCCAAGTCCATTTGGACTGGACCATGTGCCATGCTGGAATCCACATACCCTTCCTAATAATTGCCAAATTCTCAGACGACCTAAAATGACAAATGTGTCAGCTGGAGTGAAGTCCTTTGGGTTTTATAATAAATGAACCAGTGTGGTAGCAAGATTTGGGAGACTCCCAAGCTAAATCCCTTGTGCAGGTTGGGACCTAGAGTTGATGCTAGAATTCATGCAGCACCCCCTATGCGCTGGACATCACCCTGGTGGAAGAGACAGGCCCCCAAGGAGCTGGAGCTGTTAGGGATAGTGAGGTGGTCAGGGAGGGCTTCCAGGAAGAAGGGAAAGCAGAAATCCACCAGAGCAGCCAGTCAATAAAAGAGGGTGAAGAAGTGAGCGTCTTAGCAGAGATCAGTTTCAGCTCCCCTGAGACCTGACTCTGAGGCAAGAGACCCCGTAGAAGAGACTGGGTCCAGGTGTTGAGGGACAAAGCTGATAGAGAGGTAGGTTTTAGGACAAGGGAACCACTGGGAGTGCAATGAACAGACTCTTCAGTTATTGATTACTGTAAAACAGACCACTGGAAACCAGCAGCGGGGAAGAACCACCTTTCAAACTTCTGCCTGGACTCAGTTGCATGGTTTTCCAGTGGAGGTGTCCATCTGTGCAGGTTTGACTGGCAGGACATCCCGAGAGCGTCCTTCCTCCCATGACTGGCCACAGATGAGGCTGTGTCGGCTGCACGTTCAGCTCAGGCTGTTGGCCAGAGCCCCTGTCTGGGGCCTCTCCATGGCTTTGGGCTTCCCGCAGCATCTGCATGGGGAAATGCATGTGTATATGTATTCCGGGTTGATGACCTGTAAACACTAAATTTCACCAATGTTCACTCTCATCTCTAGTTGTAAAATAAGTGAACAGCAAAAAGCATTACTAGGAGACTTGGTCTGTTTTCTCCAGTACCGCATTTTTAAAATTGCGTCATTCACATTTATTCAAAGGTTTTGGGGGTCGTTTATTTTTTCATATTTACACTCTCAGCAAGTATTTATTGGGCACTTTCTATGAAGCAGAGCTGTGCTGGGCTTAGGAACACAAAACTGAAGCAAATACCCCCCCATAATGCACAGAGACCCGTGTTAACAATTAAATCAAAGCCTGACACAAATCCACGTGCAGCACTGGGGAACCCAGAGACCCATCAGGATCCATTCCAGGGACCTGCCGCCCTCTAGGGATCAGGGCTGGTTTGACCAAGGGCCACCCAACCCCAATTTCAAGAGTTCATAGGTGCCACATCCTGGAGGGGATATTGAAGGGGCAGTTTCTTTTTGTGCTGCGATATTTCAATTTTCTTAGAATGCGCTTTCATTCTTTTCATGAGATAATGGATTCAGAAGTGTGTGGTTCAAGAAAAAAAAATAAAGAATGGTTAAAGGAGAAAGAGGTGGAGGGAAAGAATCAGTTTCTTCTTGAAACTTGATAAAGGCAAGTCTCCCATTGAAAGCTAGTTCTAGGCCGGGTTCGGTGGCTCAGCTTGCAATTCCAGCACTTGGGAAGGCTGAGGTGAGTGGATTGCCTGAGACCATGGGTTTGAGACCAGCTGGACAACTTGGTGAGACCTTGGCTCTAAAATAAAAAATCAAAACTTACCTGTAATCACAGCACTTTGGGAGGCCCAAGTGAGTGAACTGCCTGAGACTGCGGGTTCGAAACCCACCTGGGCAACTTGGTGAGACCTCATTTCTATAATAAAAATTTTTTAAAAATTAGCCCAGGGTGGTAGCACATGCCTGTAGTTCTGGCTACTTGGAAGGCTGAGGCAGAAGGATTGCTGGATCCCAGCAGGTCGACGCTGGGGTGGTCCTGAGTGTGCCATTGTACTCCAGCCTGGGTGACAGAGTGAGAATCCAACTCAAAAAAAAAAAAAAAAAAAGTTCTAAATGAAATTTTGTATTTGTAATTTAAATAATTAAATTTGAAAAATCAGGTCTAGAGAATTCTCTCTTGAATAAAAATTGCTAGTTTTAAGTACTATGTCAGTATTAGACATATAGTTCGTAATCTTATAAATAAAATGAAAAATTTCTAGTCTAAAAAGCCTAAGTTTTGCTAAAATTTTACAGTTTTTGAACATGCTTTAATTGAGAGTTTGGCTAAAAGTTGGTTGTAGATGAAGTTATAATTAAATTTATGGTAAGTTTAAGCTTGACTATTGAGTTGATATAAACTTCTTGTTTGGGGGATTTGGCAAGATCATTAATTATATCTAAAAATATGACAGCCTATGGGAGGTGGGGGGCACTGTGGATCAAATTATGAGATGAATAGGCAAGTGCGTGTATACATGTGTATATGCGTTTTAAAGTTATGTCCATCAAGCATGAATGAAATAGCACCGCATGTTTGTTATGAGGCTGTGTAATACTCAATTTAAGTCTAGCTACAATTAAAGCGACTACTTCCAGGCCTGTTTTAAGGCCATGCTGAGTCGAAGCATTCTCCCCTTAAAAATTAAAAGATACCAAATGCATGGCGGTGCTCCATGGGTGATCATGAGGGGGTTTGTCCTGCATCCATCGAAATGTCTTCTTTAAGGGGAACAAGTGGGTGGTCTTAAGTTGATGCCCCTGAAATAAGAACCAGACGCCAGGGATAGTTTCAAGTTAGTCACCCCCAAGTGTCATAGGCCCAGAGCAAACAGGGATACTTCCCGAGTGGGTTGCTGATTTCTTGGAGCTTGGTAGACAAATTAATGGAGATAATAATCATGTCGTCAAGAAGTGATTTGACTAAGATGCGCTATGTATGACCAATGTCTTTTTTTTTTTTTTTTTTGGAGTCTCACTCTGTCACCCAGGCTGGAGTGCAGTGACGTGCTCACGGCCACTGCAGTCTCAACCTGCTGGGCTCAGACGATCCTTCCACCTCAGCCTTCCAAGTAGCTGGATCCACAGGCACATGCCACCACACCTGGCTAATTTTTTTTATTTATTGTGGAGTCAAAGTCTCACCAACTTGCCCATGCTGGTCTCCAACCCCTGGACTCAGGCAATCCTCTTGCCTTTGCCTCCCAAAGTGCTGGGATTACAGGCGTGAGCCATTGAGCCTGGCAACTTAATGTCTTATGTTATGTTAAGGACTAACATTACAGTGTCAATAACCCCGGTTTGAACACATTTTCAGTGGATTTAGGATTCATGTTCAACAGGTTATCATTGGATCTATGTGCGTGCTTGTATGCATAAGGAATGTAACTTAACGCACAATTAAACACAGATGTACCATGTAAGGTAGTACTAATACATATTCATGGAGACCAGCAATTAGTGCATGAAGTACATAGGGGGTGTGAAGCATGAAAGTTCTTGAGGTTTATGTTCCTGAAATTCCCACTGAAACTGCTCAGTCAGTCCATTCCTACAACACAGACATGAAGTAAGTGCCACTGGCCATTTGGATTCCAGTAGAGCGCATATATTTTGTGTCTCAGTAGCACAAAGTATACCAAGAATGGCAGACTGCTGGTCCAAATAATGGCTCCCAGGCAAGAGAAATAGAATGAGGGCTTTTTCCAAGGGCTGAAAGAGGGATGCAAAATCAGGGAATATTCCAAGAGACAACGTTCTATTGGGATTGCTTGAGTGAGGATGCATTATAGCTCTGGTCAGAATTCCAGAACATTTCTTCCCTTTCAATTCTCCTCCTAGTACCACCACATGCTCCCTATATCTCAACCATGGGGCAGCATATTGAGCTATTTACAGAAGTGTTCATTCCCATGATTTTTATATCTTTTCTACTGGAAACAGCAATGGATTGCTAACCTCCCAAGGAGATGTCCAATATAGGAAAGAGCCAAGAGCAAATCCGCGACTTTGGGGCCTTCATTCTTCTAAAAAGTCATAGCAGAGACTTCCTGTTTCCATTACAGCGTGGAAGGAGTTTTGCAGTTGCAACCATCTACTAACAAGTAAAATGCTCAACAAATTGAAAAATCAACACCTCTTCTTAGACCCATCAGACAAGTGAGGTCCCCAGGCAAATCAGATGAATGCCAAGAATCACAGCTTACCCAAGCAGAAACCCATGGGCAGAGACGGCCACAGGAATAAGCATCTTGGCAGGAAAAACAAACAGTAACCAACAAATTGCTGGAGGTTCAGTGTGGACAAGTCTGAGATTTAAAACTCTGGGAGGAGGGTCCCAGTCATAGGGGGTCTACACAAGCTGTAGCCCCAATTGCTGTACCTGGTCCTCAAAATGAAAATCTGAGAAAAATTATCTCATGATTCAAGAGGGGTGGGGGAAGAGGAACAATTTTGAAAACTGCCAGTGCATTCTGTCCTTCTTAATGAGACCTGCCCCTAAGAAATACTGGTTTTTACCAAAGCCGACCTATTGGTGTTTCATCAAATTTAACCAGCCTAGGGGAAGTGAAATATCCAAAGCCTACTTTAGTCTTCGACATGGAGAAGGGTAATACCCACTCTTGCCATCCTGTCCCAAAGAAGAAGGGAAAAGGCAAGAAGCACTTGTGATTTCCATAGCTCAGGGATACAGACTCATTAAAAGATTGCAACCAACCTATAGAACTATCTAATTCGTCTCCTTCCTCTAAATGTTATCATCATATTCCCAAAGATGTATGTACCAGAGTCCCAGAGTTCTTTTTACCCAGTACATCATGTTTCTTTTTCTTTTGAGTCAGAGTCTCACTCTGCCCAGGTTGGAGTGCAGTGGCACACTCCCGGCCACCACAGCCTCAACTTGTAGGTTCAGGCAATCCTTCCGCCTCAGTCTTCCAAGTAGTTGGAACTACAGACATGCGCCACCATGCCCAGCTTATTTTTTGATTTATTGCAGAGACGAGGTCTCACCGTGTTGCCCAGGCTAGTCTCTCGAACCCGTGGGCTTAGGCAATCCTGTCACAATGTGCTGGGATTATAGGTGTGAACCACCATGCCTGGCCATGTTTCTTTTTCATACAGTATTTGCTTTTTTGTGCCCTTTACTTAGCATAATGATTACAGGTTTCATACATGTAGTAGCACAAGACGTGATTTCGTTTAGAGCCTCACGGTATTCCGTTACATGTAATGCCTTGGATTCAATGTCATTTCTCAAGAGAATGCCAATTTCTTTCAAGGAAGAAATTCTGAAGATGAGTGGTTCTTTGAACATGTATTATATCATTACACTTATAACGTTATTATTATCCACACTTGATAGTAGATAAAACCAAGGTTTGGAGAGGTAAGTCATTTACTTGAAGTTTACGCCTACTAGAGATAGGATTTAAGTTCTCCTCATTCCCAAAGCATCATGTCAAGAGATTTTGAAAATTGTGGCGTCAATTGGTTTGTCATTTTTCTACTGACTATTATAATGCAGATATGTCTGTAGTGTAAACAGGTTTTTAATGAATATTTAAATATCCTGTAGTGTTATTGAAGTTTAGTGTTTCAAGCAAAATATTCTTTTTTTTTAATTTTTTTTTTGAGTTGGAGTCTCACACTCTTGCCCAGGCTGGAGTGCAGTGGAGTTCACAGCCACTGCAGCCTTGACCCGCTGGGCTCAGGCGATCCTTCTGCCTAAGCCTTCCAAGTAGCTGCAATTACAGGCATGTGCCACCACGCTCAGCTAATTTTTTGATTTATTGTAGAAATGAAATCTCGCCAAGGTGTTCAGGCTGGTCTTGTGGGCTCAAGCAATGCTCTCACCTTGGCCTTCCAAAATGGTGGGGTTATAGGCGTGAGCCACTGTGCCTGACCTTTTTTTTTTTTTTTTTTTGAGTAGGAGTTTCATGGCCACTGCAACCTCTACCTGCTGGGCTCCGGTGATCCTTCAGCCTCAGCCTTCAAGGTGATCCTTCAGCCTCAGCCTTCAAGGTGATCCTTCAACCTCAGCCTTCCAAGAAGCTGGAAATACAGGCACGCGCCCCCACACCCAGCAAATTTTAAAATTTTGTTGTAGAGATGAGGTCTTGCCAAATATCCCATGCTGGTCTCAAACCCGCGGGTTCAGGCAGTCCTCTCACCTGGCCTCCCAAAGTGTTGGGATTATAGGCATGAGCCACCACACCCAGCCAAAACATTTTTATTCATCAAGATTTTTGCCCATTTAGATTAAAATAATAAGCAGGAAGAAAAAAAAACATGAATATTTTTCACTGCTTCTTAATCCAAAAGGAAAATTAAAAAGTTAAAATAGAAATGAATGTTCTGAGAAGTCCTCAATTTCCTTCCTTTTCATCATTGAACAAAATGATCCAGCTATTCTTGCTGAGATGGCAACTCCCCATTGTGCTTACAGAAAGGTGTTGTTGCTGGTGGGTGCAATGCCCTAGGATCCTCCAGAGCCTAGAGAAAATGCAACAATGCAAAAAATGCAACAGTCCTATCCCAGATGACTTTTTTATATGGAATATTCTATCTCTAGATTAGATAATTGAATAAGATGTATCTTACCTTAAATAGCTGCAATGTTCATTTATACCTTCAATCTCACTCATGCACTCACTCCAAACTCTTTCTTTTTTTTTGAGCTGGAGTCTCACTCTGTTGCCCAGGCTGGAGTGCAGGGGTACACTCACGGCCACCCCAGCATCGACCTGCTGGGCTCCGGCGATCCTCCGCCTCAGCCTTCCAAGTAGCCAGAACTACAGGCACGTGTGCTACTACGCCTGGCTATCACTCCAAACTCTTTATCTTTCTCCTCAATAATCCCTTTACAACCATCCAGGAGAGGGACAGCAAAAGAGGGTCTCACTTTCCTTGGCCGTTCAGTGAAAACTTCCTGAGATCATGCCGGAGTGGAGTCACGTGGTTTGCCATTCGGAGAGGCCACCCACATAGACCTCTTGCATTACCTGGGTGACTCCAGCAGAGTTCTAGAATTTACCAGGACCCTGAGGATGGGGTCCTGAGGCCCCAAAGGACCCTTGCTGAAGATGCCGGCTAGTTCCTGGTCCTGGTGACTCTGTAAGGAAGGGGGAAGTTCTAAGCTCCCTGAGGCATCTCTAAGCATCTCTACAACAGTGAGGAGAGTCTAGAATTTCTGTGTCCTGGGAGAAGGAGGAGTTTCCCAAGTCCACTTGAGACCACTAAACTCTGGACCGGGTACCAGGGAGTAGTAGGAAAATTTGCACCGTTTTTCTCATAGCTTAATAATTGCCATTTTCAATGATATTTACAGTATATCTATCATACACTGAAGACCCCAGCACTACAAAACAAAGTCTCTGTCCTCAAGATACTGGGTTGAGGAGAGGGAATATGGAACTTAGTCTTGCTTGCTCTTCTGGTATAACCAAAACACTTTCCTTGTATTATTCAAAGGATCATTTAGTTCTATTTCTCTCTTTGCACTTGAAGAAAAACTCTCCCCTTTACCACTTCCTAAATTTTCTTGGTCAAATTCCATTCGCTTTCTGCTGAACCATGCCACTGTGAAAGAAAACAGAATCTGAGGACCCCAAACTCACTGCACCAAAGGGAAAGTTAAACTTGAAAATGGAGTCACACACGAAAAATCTGCCTTTTTTTATTTTTTAATTTTATTTCAATAATTTTAGGGGTACAAGTAGTTTTTAGTTATATGGATGAATTGTATAGTGATGAAGAAGCCTGTGCTTTAAGTGAACTCATCACCCCAAGTAACACACATTGTACCTAATATCTAATTTTTCACCTCTCTCCCACCCACCCTATCTCTGAGTCTCCAATGTCCACTGTCCACTGTACCAACCTATATGTCCTTGTGGACCCACAGCTTTCCTCCCATGTATAAGTGAGAATATGCAGAATCCTTCCTTGGAAGGATCACCTGAACCCAGCAGGTCGAGGCTGCGGTGGCTGTGAGCATGCCACTGTACTCCAGCCTAGGCAACACAGTGAGATTCCAACTCAAAAAATAAAAATAAAAAATAAGGGCCTCCAATTCCATCCAAGTTGCTGAAAAGATATTACATCATTCTTTTTTATGTCTGAATGGTATTCCGTGGTGTGTGTGTGTGTGTGTGTGTGTGTGTGGTATCACATTTTTTAAAATCCACTGATCAGTTGATGAGCACTTAGGTTAATTCCACCTCTTTGCAATTGTGAACTTTGCTGTGATAAACATACACAAGCAGGTGTCTTTTTTGTGTAATGATCTCTTTTTGGGGGCTAGGTACCAAGTAGCAGGATTGATGGATCAAATGATAAATCTACTTTTAGTTCTTTGAGAGATGTTATAGTGTTTTCCATAGAAGTTGTACTAATTTACATTCCCATCAATTATATATAAGTGTTCCCTTTTCATTTCATCCGTGCCAACATCTGTTTTTTATTGACTTTTTAATAATAGCTATTTTGATTGCGCTAAGGTGGTGCCCCATTGTGGTTTTAATTTTTGTCTCCCTAATGAGTAGTGATGATGAGCATTTTTTTCTTTTTTTAAGTCGGAGTCTCACTCTGTTGCTCAGGCTAGAGTGCAGAGGCAAGCTCACAGCCACCACAGCATTAACCTGCTGGGCTCAGGCGATCCTTCCACCTCGGCCTTCCAAGTAGCTGGAACTACAGGCACATGCCACCACATTCAGCTAATTTTTTTTTGTAGAAATGAGGTCTCAGCAAGTTGCCCAGGCTGGTCTTGAACCCGTGAGGTCAGGCAATTCTCTCATCTCGGCTTCCCAAAGTGCTGGGATTATAGACAGGCATGAGTCATCACGTCCGGCCAGGATTTTTTTTCATTTGTTTGTTGGCCATCTGTCTATCTTCTTTTGAGAGAAGTCTGTTCATGTATTTTGCCTACTTTTTAAAGGAGTTATTTGTTTTTCTCTTGCTGATTTGTTTGAGTTCTTATGGATTATGGATATTAGTCTTTTGTCAGATGTATAGTTTGTGAATATTTTCTCCCATTCTGTAGATTGCCTATTTACTCAGTTGATGAGGCATTAATTTATTTTGCTGTGCAGAAGCTTTTTTGTTTAATTAAGTTCCACTTATTTATTTTTGTTTTTGTTGTATTTGCCTTGGGGGTCTTAGACATAAATTCTTTGCCTAGGTCAATGTCCAGAAGCATTTTTCTTCTCGAATTTTTATGGTTTTAGTTTCCACATTTAAGTCTTTAATCCATCTTGACTGAATTTTTGCATAAGGTGACAGAGAAAGATCTAGTTTCATTCTTCTGCATATAGCTATGTAATTTTCCCAATGCCGTTTATTGAATAGGGTATCCTTTCCCCCAGTATATCTTTTTGTCTGCTTTTTAAAAAACAGTTGGTTGTAGAAGTCTGGGTTTATTTCTGAGTTCTCTATTCTATTCCATTGGTCTATGTGTCTACTTTTGTACCAGTACCATGCTGTTTTGGTTTCTATAACCTTGCCCTATAATTTGAACTCAGGTAATGTAATGCCTCCAGCTTAGTTCTTTTTGTTAAGGATTCTTTTGGCCATTTTGTCTCTCTTTTTTTTAGTTTCATAAGAATTTTAGAATTACTTTTTCTAGTTAAGTGAAAAATGACATTGGTAATTTGGTAGGAGCTGTATTGAATATGTAGATTGCTTTGGGTGGTATGGTCATTTTAACAATGTTGATTCTTCCAGTCTATGACCATGGGATGCATTTTCATTGTATCTTTCATCAGTGTTTTGTAGTTCTCCTCTTAGAGATCTTTCATCTCCTTGGTTAAATGTATTTTACTTTTTATTTTTGGAAGTTATTGTAAGTGGAATTTTACTTTTTATTTTTGGAAGTTATTGTAAGTGGAATTGAGTTATTGATTTGATGCTCAGCTCGGTCATTATTGTTGCATAGTAGTGTTATTGATTTCTGTGTGATTTTGTAACCCAAGATTTGACTGAATTAATTTATCAAGTCCAGGGTCTTTCGGAGGAATCTTTAGTGTTTTCTAGGTAAAAGATCATATCACTGGCAAACAGATATAGTTTGGCTTCCTTTTTTCCAATTTGGGTACCCTTTATTTTTTTCTCTTGCCTGATTGCTTTAGCTAGGACTTCTAGCAGTACGTTGAATAGTAGTGAGGAAAATGGGCATATTTGCCTTATTCTGGTTCTAATGGGGAATTCCACTTCTCTCCATTCAGTATAATGTTGACTGTGGGTTTCTCATATATGGCTTTTATTATCTTGAGGTATGTTCCTTCTTTTTTTTTTTTGAGTTGGAGTCTCACTCTGTCACCCAGACTGGAGTGCAGTGGCCGCTCCCGGTCACCGCAGCCTCGACCTGCTGGGCTCCGGTGATCCTTCTGCCTCAGCCTTCCAAGTAGCTGGAACTACAGGCGCGCGCAACCATGCCCGGCTAATTTTTGACTGATTGTAGAGATGAGGTCTCGCCAAGTTGCCCAGGCAGGTTTCGAACCCGCGGGCGCAGGCAATCCACTCACCTCAGCCTCTCAAAGTGCTGGGATTACAGACTGAGCCACCGAGCCCAGCTGGTATGTTCCTTCTATACTTCATTTGTTAAGAGTTTTTATCATAAAGGGTGCTGGATTTTGTCAAATACTTTTCCACGTCAATTAAAATGATCACATGGCTCTTTTAAGTTCTGTTTATGTGGTGAATCATATTTATTGGCTTGCATATGTTGAAGCATCCTTGCCTCCCTAAGATGAAACTCACTTGACCATGGTGAATTATCTTTTTGATGTGCTGTTAAATTTGGTTTGCTAGTATTTTATTTATTTATTTATTTATTTATTTAGGATTTTTGCATCTATGTTCATCTGGGATGTTGGCCTGTAGTTTTCTACTTTTGTTGTGCATTTTTCTGGCTTTGGTACCAGAATGACATTGGCTTTGTAGAACGAGTTAGAGAGGTTTTCCTCTTTCTCAGTCTTATGAAATAGTTTCAGTAGGATCAGTACCAGTTCATCTTGGAAAGTCTAGTGGAATTTGGCTGTGAATCCATCTTGTACTGGGCTTTTAAAAATTATTATTATAAATATTATCAGGCTGGGTTCAGTAGCTTATGCTTATAATCCCAGCACTTTGGGAGGTTGAGGTGAGAGGACTGCATGAGCACATGGGTTCAAGACCAGTCTGGGGAACTTGGCTAGACCTCATCTCTACAATAAATCAAAAAATTACAGCCGGGCTCGGTGGCTCAGCCTGTAATCCCGCGCCTTTGGGAGGCTGAGGTGAGTGAATTGCCTGAGCCCGCGGGTTCGAGACCCGCCTGGGCAGCGAGATCTCATCTCTACAATAAATAAAAAAATCAGCTGGGCATGGTGGCTCATGCCTGTAATTCCGGCTACTCGGAAGGCTGAGGCGGAAGGATCGCCGGAGCCCAGCAGGTCGAGGCTGCGGTGGCTGGGAGCGGCCACTGCACTCGTCTGGGCGACAGAGTGAGACTCCAACTCAAAAAAAAAAAAAAAAAATTAGCTGGGCATGGTGGCACATGCCTGTAGTTCCAGCTACTTAGAAGGCTGAGGTGGAAGGATCGCCTGAGCCCAGGTCGAGGCTGCGGTGGCCGGGAGCACGCTCCTGCCTTCTAGCCTGGGTGACAGAGTAAGACTCCAACTCAAAATAAATAAATATTATCATAATTTATTTAAAAAATAAAAAGGAATAGTACTCCTGCTCAGTTTTGGTGTCCATTTGCATGAAACATTTTTTCCACTGTTTCATCTTGAGTCTACAGGAGCCTTTGTCAGTTAAGTAGGTGTCTTGAAGGCAGAAGATATTTGGATTGTGTTTTTTTTAATCCATTCCACCAATCTATATCTCTTTTTTTTTTTTTGAGTCATAGTCTCCTCTGTCGCCCAGGCTAGAGTGCAGCAGCATGCTCATGGCCACCAGAGCCTCGACCTGCTGGGATCAGGTAATCCTTCCCCCTCAACCTTCCAAGTAGCTGGAACCACAGACGTGCACCACCACGCCTGGCTCATTTTTTGATTTATTGCAGAGATGTGGTCTCACCAAGTTGCCCAGGTTGGTCTCGAACTCCTGGGCTCAGGCAATCCTCTCACCTCTGCTTCCCAAAGTGCTGGGATTACAGCATGAGCGAATCCACTCCCAGCTAATCTATGCCTTTTCAGTGAGTCATTTAGACCATTTACATTTAAAGTTAATCATGATATGTGAGGTACTGTTCTACTCGTCATGTTGATTGTTACCTGGTTGTTTTGTTTTTTCCCGTCGTGTTAGTGTTTTATAAACCCTGTGGGTCTTATCATTTTCAATGTTTTTCTACCGGTGCATTTCAACTATTTGTTTCAGTGATTAGTGGTGTGTTGTGATCTTTTTTTCCAGTATGTTTTCTCTTAATTAAACTTTTCAGCCTTCAGATCATTATGGGGCACCCGTGGGTAAGAACTGGTTGCAGCTGAAGCAGGTAGTTATATGCAATTCCTCTATGGTGGGCAAAAGTCTCAGCCCTGATAGAGGGAGTGCCCAGTGAAATGCACCAAGGTCTTTGCCAGGGGGAGGCAGGGAGCCACTTCAGCTCTACTCACAGGCTGGTAGGAAAGCATTCTGTCTTTCCATTACGCCTTGTCCTGGTGTTCCAAATTCTCAGATCAGAGAGGCAACACAATCTGTCTATAGGGATGCTGACATTCCACGAAGGGAGTTAGTGGGATTCCACCACTGGGCAAACCTGAGCCCAAAGGGCACACCTCTTGTAGGTATGCCGTCACACTGAAGGGCTGTAGAAAGGGCATCACCAAGGGCACTCACACTCAGCTCCCATGAGAGAAACCAATGGCTGTGGTGGGCGAGGGAGTGGAGAAGTCTCCTTCACGAGCACCCGCGCGGCTCAACCATAACCTTCGCTCAGTGAGTCCAACACTGCGTCTGTGCCTCTGCTGAAGAAATTTCCCTCAAGCGGGGAGTTCTGGACTCTGGATATTGAAAGAAGTCTGCAGTCTGGATCTTGGTTGTTGTTCCTTGGAGGTGCTGTCTTGATGTGATGCTCTCCCTCTTTTTTTTTGAGTTGGAGTCTCACTCCATCACCCTGACTGGAGTGCAGTGGCACGTTCCCAGCCACCGCAGCCTCGACCTGCTGGGTGCTGGCAATCCTGCCCCCTCGAGTAGCCGGAACTACAGGCGTGCACTACCATGCCTGGCTAATTTTGGATTTATTGTAGAGGCGAGATCTCGCCAAGTTGCCCAGGCTGGTCTTGAACCTGCGGGCTCAGGCGATCCACTTGCCTTGGCCTCCCAAAGTGCTGGGATTACAGGCTGAGCCACCAATCCTGGTACACTCCCTCTTACAATCCTCTTACAATCCCATAAGCACCTGATTACTTTGAGTCCTGCTGCTCTTCTGGGTCCAGTCACCCTGTGGGACTGTCACAATCTAGGCTAGTGCTGTGAAATGTCTACAAGGGATCCAACGATGTGAATGCACCAGGGTTGAAGGTCCCTGAACTAAACAAATTCCCACAACTGGTATGCATTCAATATGGCATGAGCTACCACAGATTTGGTCCAGAAGAACGGGAAAGAGACCCTGCATGATCTGGTAGCCCAGTGTCAGGCTGTCAAAAAGTCCCCAAATCACAAGCCACTTCAGCACCTGCACTCACTAGGACAAAGCAGCTCTCCTTGAGTCCGGGCACCAGAAGTCTGCTGCAAGGACTGGAGAGGCCGAAAGCACTTCCACCTCCCCTTTCCATGGAATACTTAGTCTCTCAGGGTGTCACATTCTGCCAGTGAATTCCTTCTTTCTCTTTTTGCTTGTGTTGTAGAATCTTCCAGTGAATTCTCTGGTAGGTTCTAGGATTCTTCCATTAACACTCTGTTTGGGCTTTGGTTATCTACCTGTAATTTTGGTTCTATCTTCTGAGGAGAATCAGTCACCAGCATCTCTAGAGGGACCTCCGAAGCAGCTCTTTGATGCCTCGGACCATGGACTTGTCTTCAAGATGTGCTGTGACCTTGACTTTGCTCTTAGCTCCTGAGAGGGGGACAATGCTGGGAAGTCCTGGACTGGGCTGACCTCATGGCAGGTACAAGCACCAGATCTGATGGGAGTGGCACAGACCCTGTAGGGTTTCCTTGGTCATTTAGAGCCTTAGTGTGATGGCTCTGCAATTGCCAGCTGTGGCAGTGCTGTGCTGGGTACATGCACAGGCTCGAGGGCTCCTGAGTAGCTGGGGTGGTGTGGGCGACGGTGTCCACTGAGGTCTAGGAACAGACCTTCCCAAGCACCGTGTTATCATGTCAGAAGATGTTGTAATGGCCTGTGCTGGTTGACCTGCGATCAGGAGGTGGCATTGCAGGAGAGAGCCTGCGGTGACGGCGGACTGGGCTTTATGCTTGGCCAGTGTTGCCCAGGAAAGCACTAGGATGTCCCAGGCAATTGTGGGACTTTCACAATTCCTTGCCCCTGTTAGGCTACCAAGGCAGGTGGAGGGGAAAAGTCGTCTGAGTGAGGGGCTGGGTCTGGGCTCCCAGAATGTCACTGCTGCAGTTTCTCGGGGCGCAGGTGCCTCTAAGGCTCAGAGTCCCTCCTGGACAATATCTGGGCAGTGCTGTGTGGGACTGGACTCCTGCAAGGCTCGAGGGGCTATGAGAACAGGTCCGCGGCAGGAGCAGAAGCACAGAGCTCCAGGGTTTGCTCCCTTCCACCTCCTCGACTCCCGTCTCTCCCCCATGCCCAGTCCCCTCCTGTCCGGGTGATGCTCGCAGTTTGTGCTGGTGACCTGATCAAGCAGGCTGCCTGGCTCCAATCTAGGCTCTCAGATTTCTCTCCTCTCTGCTTTTCATGAGTCCACCGCTTCTCCGGTGGTCCAGGGGTGTGATCCCGGTCGTGTTTGCAGGGTTGGGATTCTCCCCCATCTTGGTTGCTCTCCAGGAGAGGGGTGCAAGCTCGTGGAATCTAGTCGGCCATCTTGAACCATCTGCTTAAATTGTGAAATTTTCTAACTGTGGTATTGGAGGAAAAAAAGTCTTCTAGGAATGCTTTTCCCTATTAACTTACTTTATAACTAGCGATCGTAGCATTCTTTTGTGGAAATTCAGTGTTTACAGTTCACCAGTTGGAATCGGTATACACAGACATTTCCCAGTGTGGATGCTGCAGGAAGCCCAAGCCGTGGAGAGGCTGGTCAGGTGCTGTGGTCAACAGCTGGATCTGAACCTGTTGCCAACACAACATCTGGAGCCAGCAGTGAGGGAACTCTCGGGATGTCCCATCCAGTCAAACCTGCAGGTGTCTCCAGCACAGACAGACACCTCCACCATGCAGCCAAGTCAGGCAGGGAGTGTGAAAGGTGGTTCTTCCACGCTGCTAGTTTCTAGGGGTGTTTTACAGTAATTGATAACTGAAGAATCTGTTCACTACACTCCCCAGTGGTTCCCTTGTCCCAAAACCCACCTCTCTGCCAGTTTCATCCTGCAGCACCCGGACCCAGTCACTTCCACAGGGATCTCTAACTTCAGAATCAGGTCTCAGGGGAGCTGACACACTGGTCTCTGCTAAGATACTCATCTCTTCATCCTCCCTTATTGACTGGCTGCTCTGGCTAATGTTTGCCATCCCTTCTTCCTGGAAGCCTTCCCTGACCACCTCACTATCCCTAATAACTCCAGTCCCGTGGGGCCTGTCTCTTCCACAGGGGTGATGACCAGCACATTGTGGGTGTTGCATAAATTCTAGTTGTATGGAATCTAGGTTCTAACTAGCACAAGAGATTTGACCCAGGAATCTTCCAAATCTTCTTGCTACCCCACTGGATGCCTTTATTACAAAACCCAAAGAATTTCACTGTAGATGCCACACTTTCCATTTTAGGTCAAAAGTTTTAAATTTTAGCCTCTACAATGAAAGGTCACGTGGATTCCAGCATGGCAGGTGCAGTCCAAATGGACTTGGTTTTGTGGGTTGAGACCCCACTGTCCAACTGGTTTCTCGCCTCTGGGAGTGTGGTGTCTATGCACTAAATACTCCCACCGACTCTTTCTATTTCTTCACTGGGAACATGAGACTTTTCAAAACACACAGGTGATGGAACTATATGGTCTTATAGCCAGTATAACGCAGGAAGTTTTTCTTATCTCTAAAAAATTACTGAGACGTTTGTCCCATAACTTGACTGGGTTGCAACCACCATAAGTGAGAAGGACGTGATCTCTAAGGTCCCACTGTCATTATTAACACCATATGTGTGTCTGATCACTTTTCTTCACTTGATGCATATTCGTGGCCAGAAGAGCCAGAGGCCACCCCCTCTTGCAGGGCACAGCAGTTACATCTTAAAGCCCAACGACGTGCTTTATGTGCAAAAAGAGAGTGTATCAAAAACAGAGAAGCCTCGCCAAGGCATTGGAAATTAAGTTTACTTAAACAGGTAAAACTTTACATAGGCTTCTAAAATGAAAATCTAAAGTCATTCAGTGAAACAATACAAGCTGTTTACAGGGGTCATTAAAATAAACATTCACATTTCACCAGAGTACAAATATCACAGAATTTAAATCACTCTCGGATCATCAATGATTCAAGTGTGTATCCCACACAGTAGACACCGGTGAGATTTCAGATAAATTCCTCCCCTGGATGCGCCATTCCCAGTCGAGTCCTTCCTCAGCTCTGTTCATCAGCTCACACAACGGGGTAGCTGGCTGCTGAGGCGATTCCACAGTTGTTATTCCGGTCTCTGGCCATCTTTACGTAGCCATCCATGCCCCAGTCTGTAGTCAAGCTGAAAGGAGAGCAGGTTTTCCATTTTTTTTTTTTAGAAAGAATAAATCATTTGGGTTATTAACAGGAATACTCAACTTAACAGTGTACCTAAGACCGCAGACATAACAGAAAGGTTTGGGGAGGCAGATATTCTCGCTTATCCTTTATAATTTCTTTCTTTCTTTTTTTTTTTTTTTTTTGATAGTCAGAGTCTCATTCTGTCACCCAGGCTGGAGTGCACTGGCATGCTCACGGCTACTACAGCCTCAACCTGCTGGGCTCAGGCGATCCTTCTGCCTCAGCCTTCCAAGTTGCTGGAACCACAGGCATGTACCACCACACCCAGCTAATTTTTTGATTTATTGTAGAGACGGTCTTGCCAAGTTGCCCAGACTGGTTTTGAACCCCTGAGCTCAGGCAATCCTCTTGCTTCTGCCTCTCAAGGTGCTAGGATTACAAGCATGAGCCATCGTGCCCAGTCTATAAATTCTCGAATCTAGGACAGAACTCTTCCATCCTAGACCCAAAACTGTGACCTTTCACAGAACTGCAAAATCAGAGGCAGTACAAAGAATAGGATGTCTTTCCAGCCAGAAAGGGTTTTGAATTAAGAACGTTTTCCTAACTTAGAAATTCAAAGGTACAGACAGCAGATTTATTCCCCAGCATGCTCATGAGAGTATCTTAATGTAATAATCAAACACTAATATGCTGTGTTCTACCCAGGGGTGCTACTTGGGGGATAAAGACTCTGGGGATTTCAGAAGTATACTTAGGGGGTATGTGAAAATGTATTCAAATACTGATTGCAGGCAAGAATTCCCTTTTGGATTTCAAATGTAAGCATTTTTACCTGTTCTTCACAATCCAATATTTACTGGTATCTGGGTCTGTTCCTTCATAGTTGTAGCCAACCACCAGAACACCATGATTCAACTTTTCACTGCTGCAGTCTGGCTCAAAATAAATGCCTGGGAGAGTGAAAGGCATGCTGGGGTGAGAAGCTCTGGGGACACCTGACAGTAACCTGCCCTGTCACCCACGGTAAGGGAGGTATCTCTACATTCAGGAAATGACACACATTCCAGGTAGGACTTAAAAATAAGGTCTTCTGTCGTCAAGGCCAGGGATTTAGGCTGTCAGAAATGAAGCTAGCAGAAATACAAATGAGAATAAATCTTTCATTAAAAAAAAACTTGTTAGAGGCAGAAAAACCTGGTCTTTACAAGCTTCTAATTCTACTCTAAGATGCCAGTTTAAAAAAGACACAGAACACCCAAATCTTTGAATCAATGGTTTCCTTTCGATGGTTGCCTTTCAGATTTAATTACAGAAGGAAGAATCTTTGAAAAAATCATAAAGATCCAACAATTAGAGAATATTTGAGTAAATCATGCTACATAATACATGAGATATTCCTTTATAAAATTATGAGGCACTTACATTCACAGAGATGTGCTCAACATGATGTCACATGGAAACATCAAGTACAAATACTGCATGTGCAGAAGGAACCATGTGAAATCCATGTACCCAAATGTCTACATTGAATGTTACCTGCCAAAAATTCATCATGCTGGCATGTCCTGGTGGCTTACTCTTTTTCTGCATCAATTTCTACAAAGAAAAAAATGCTTACCTTCTTTATAGAACTGGAATGAGTCATGACTTGCATCAATGGCAACCGAGATGGGCCCCAAATATGCCACTGCCCTCATCAGGGCCTTCTCCCCAACAGGGATGTCGATGAAGCCAGTGATATTAGCAGCAGAATATTGAGGCATGTAGCTACAGGCTTCAGGCTTTTAAAGGTGAAGAGAAAACAGACTTGATTACTACCATCTTTCTCCTGGGGCACATGAGTTAGAATCACAATACTCAGTGGCTGGCAGCCTAGGATTTCCAAGTCAGCACTGTTCTAAATCATCCCAGGACATGAAATGCCATTAGTTGATTTGAAACTGAAATTAGCTCATATCTCTTCAATGAGACCTGGTAGATCTACCTGTTCATAAGAAACTTTTCACAATGGAGAAATGTGTATTATTATATGTAGAATGGTTTGAATATCCTCCTTGTTACATAGACACAAGAACAGCCATATGGTAATCATTTAATCAGAGAACTGTGAAAGGCTAAAAATATAAAAAAACAGTCTTGACAGTTTCCAGGTGTAGATTTCACAATGGAAAATGTGAAGTCTGAAAAGTCTGTCATCTCTGAAAACGATTCACGTTCCAAAAGCAGAGCTGAAATGACAACATAAGGAGCTCCACTTACCTTGTCTATGTATGGATAGGATGCCTCAGAGTCCAGGCCTCCGTTCTCCTGTACATACTTGAAGGCATTATCCATCGTCCCACGATAGCAGCCAATATTGCCTTGAGCATAAGAGCAGTCCACCAGGTTCTGCTCACTCAGTGTGACAAGTTTGCCTGTTTTCCGGAACATCTGTCCTTCAAGAGCACCGGTCGCACTAAAAGCCCAGCATGGACCACATTCACCCTGAAAAGGGAATAAAAAAACTTTCATGCACAAAACAAAGAGCAAGACTTTGACAATTAGCTCATATATCTGAAGGCTCTTTAGAAAAGCATGAACTGCTTGTCACAGTCTACCAAAGCACAGATGTCAATTGTTTCTTGGCTTTCCTGTGGCAATGGATGGGACGGCTGAATCTGACGCTGTCTTACCTGGTCTTTCACATAAGTCACGTAGCCTTTCTCTCGCCAGTCCACAAATCTGGGCATTTCTAGAGACGGAGGCTCCTGGAACACTTTCCCCTTCCTGGTCTTCTGGTATTGAAAGCCATTCACCCTCTGGCTATATTCTTCTTTGGTCTTCAAGAGATAGTAAATGCAATGTTGGAAAGCAAAAGATTGTTTCAGTAAGGAGCTGAAGAGAGGAAATAGAGAGTCCAGCCATCCACGCCACACTCACCATGTCCCCAAAGGCGTTCATGGCCATCGTGAAGCCATGTTTCCCTTCCCTGTATTCCTGATTGTGCTGTTCAATCAGTTTCATATTCTTCTCCCAAACTGCTCTCCGCCATCCTTCTTCATTCTAGAGGCAAACGTGTCGCTGATGGTCTTTATTTCTACTTACAACCCAACCCACACTCACCAGGTGGGTCTGCAAACAGAGATGGAGGAGAAACCATGACCAGTGAAGATTGATACATCTGGGAGCTGTTTTCCAAGCTTAGACACCACAGGGATGTTTGGCCATATTGTGCTCATGACTGGTGATTAGTGCCATGTGGCTATTGCTTTATGTTACTGGTAAGAGCTGGCAGTTAGGCATGGTGGCTCACACCTGTAATCCCAGCACTTTGGGAGATGAAAGGATTGCCTGAGCCAGAGAATTCGAGACCAGCCCGGGCAACCTAGCAAGACCTCATCTCTACAGTAAATTAAAAAAAAAAAATTAGCTAGGCATAGTGGCGTGGGCCTGTAGTTCCAGCTACTTGGAAGGCTGAGGCAGAAGGGTAGCCTGAGCCCAGGAGGTGGAGGCTGCAGTGGCCATGAGCATGCCACTGCACTCCAACCTGGGCTGGAGTGAGACTCCACCCCCCCCCCAAAAAAAGTAAGCTGGCTTCTAGAACTATTCTCTGGCTATATTCTCCCAGCAGCAAGGACCATGTTCTCTGGGGAGCCTCTGGACAGCTTCAGATTCACCAACCATTCCATATAATTTCCTGTATTTCGCTTTCCACTGGTTCCATTGTGCATCTAAACCGTCATCAAGTGTGGGAGCAGCTGAAGACATTCCCAAGCAAAAGGCAGCCAGGACAAGGGAAGGGTTCATGTTTCAAAAGCCTAGGAAGGGGAAGGAAGTATGTATCTGATTAGTCCGATCCTAGCCATCTTACTGCCCCTGAGAAATAAGCGTCACTATGGTAGAACAAAAATATTTAAATTATTTTCCAACGCATTTATCCGAAAACTGTGGAAGATGGTAAGGGTGTGTATGGCTAGAGAAAAATAAGCCAAGTGAAGGTATTTAAAGGACCCACCAACATGAGAAGCAACTTGTCCAGAGTTCTAGGAATTGAAACAATATGCCGCCATGATTTGGGGTATGAGAAAGGTGTGAAGGGACATGATGGGAGAGAAACTTAAGGCAAACTAGGAAATTCTTAGGTTTTGCACCGATGGTACTGAGGTCATCAAGGCAAAGACTCACTAATGAGGACATCTGATAGCACGTGAGGGGCAAAGGGATCTCTGGCTTAGAAAACCACCTCAGGGCACAGTGGCTCGAGCCTGTAATCCCAGCACTTTGGGAGGCCAAACCAAGAGACTGCCTGAGCTCAAGGGTTCGAGATCCACCTGGGCAACTTGGCTAGATCTCTTCTCTACAATAAATCGAAAAATTAGCAGGGTGTGGTAGCCTGCGCCTGTAGTTCCAGCTTCTTGGAAGGCTGAGGCGGAAAGATCACAGGAGCCCAGCGGGTAGAGGCTGCGGTGTGCCAGTGTACCCCAACCTGGGTGACAGATTGAGACTCCAACTCAAAAAAAAAAAACTCGACCTCGCACCTTCTTCGTGGTTAACACACCGCGAGAGGTGAGCTATGACTTCCAGCCCCTCCCTTCTTGAATGGCAGCTTTCTGGAATGCCTTCCCAGGAGAACACGGGAAGGAGAGCTCCCACCGTTGCTTACTTGGGCTCCAGCCGCCATCATCCCGCCTTGCTCCCTGAATCGGGGGCCGGGTCATGCGGGCGCACCGCTGGAAGCCAGAGGCCTGTGGTCAGGTCCAGGGGGTCGGGGGGGGCGAAGCGGGGGGGGGCGTGCCACTTGCTCCCCACACCGCCTTGCTGGGGTCAGAGCTGTCTGCGGGGGCGCAAGCGGGAACGTGGCCGCCTGGCTGGGTCGAGCTGTCCTGCGTGACCCGACTGCAGGACCCGTGCCCACCGCCGTCCAATGGGGGGCCGATCTGCTCAGCCTGGGAGCTCTGAGTGGGCTGGGCGCTCACTGGGGTCCCCATCTCAAGGCTGGCCGAGCTCGGGGCAGACACGTGGCTCCAAGGGTCCCACCCGCCTCCTCCCACGTGGGGATGCCCAGCCACCTGTTCCCACCCATGCACGGGGCGCCCACCTGTCCGCGGATGCAGCTCAGCGACGACGGAGGTGCGGGCTTCTGACCCAGCCGCGATCGACTCGGGCTTTTCGGACTCCGGGTCTCGGCCGGGCCGGCTCCGCCCCCACCGGCGGGCCTCGCCGTGATTGGCTGCGACGGCCGCGGGGCGGGGCCTCCGGGCGCTCAGACCCAGCACGTGGTACGGCTGGGTCCCAGCTTGGCCCGGGCGGGGCGCGCCTGCCTCTGTGGACCCCGGGGAACGGAGCTGGGTACCCCCGAGCCATGCAAGGGAGGGTCGGGAGCCTCCGTGGAAGGCTCGGAACAACTCAGTACCCGAATGAATGGGCTGAGCTGCCGAACACAAGCTTTCTGCCAGCCCTGTGGGTCTTTTCTGCCTATTCTGCTTCTCCTTTAATCCCAGAGTTTGGGGCTAAATTCCCTGCAGGGCGGAGAACCGGTAGACTCCAGTCCAGTGGATCCTGTTCAGTCCACAGCGAAGGGGCTTTGGTTCCTGCCTTCTTTGGATAAGGTCTCCCGCACTGCAGCTGCTGTAACTGAAACTATTAGCAGCAGCACAGTCCCCCCAAAACAAGCTCAGGCCTGGCGCGGTGGCTCGCGCCTGTAATCCCAGCACTTTGGGAGGCCGAGGTAGGAGCCTTGTCTGAGCCCACGAGTTCGAGATCAGCCTGGGCAACTTGGTGAGATCTCATCTCTACGATAAATGAAAAAAGTAGCCGGGTGTGGTGGCGCCTGCCTGTAGTCCCAGCTACTTGGAAGGCTGAGGCAGAAGGATCACCTGAGCCCAGCAGGTGGAAGCTGCAGTGGTTGGGAGCACTACCCTCCAGCCTGGGTGATGAAGTGAGACTCCTACAAGAAAGAGAGAGAGAGAGAGAGAGAGAGAGAGAGAGAGAGAGAGAGAGAGAGAGAGAGAGAGAGAGAGAGACACTCACTCATTGCTAATGGTGATTGCTGATATTATTATCTTCTACAAAAACCACTCTAATGACTAGATAACCTTGGAGCAAGTGATAAAAACCCATTCCTATTTTTGTCAGTCAGGAGGACGATGTTCTTGTCTAGACACTGGGATACTCCACACCATCATGTCTCACCTTGTCCTTTCTGTTACCTGCAAATTAGGTCTCATTTCCTCAGGACAAGAACTCCCCCATGTGGGAGCAGGACTAATGCCCTTGAGTTACTTGTAGTGACTCCTCATTAAGTGAGGAATGTTCTAGTATTTTCAGCAAAACCAGAATGTGATAAAACGGCTGACTGACCTGACTCCACCCAGTTTCAATCAAGCTAACACTACTCAAGGCCCCTATTGAAGAAAATTGGGACTGGGCGTGGTGGCTCAGCCTGTAATCCCAGCACTTTGGGAGGCTGAGGCAGAATTGCCTGAGCTCAGGGGTTCGAGACCAGCCTGGGTAACTTGGTGAGACTTCATCTCTACAATAAATCAAACACACATACACACAAAACTAGCTGGGCGTGATGGTGTGCATCTGTAGTTCCAGCTACTTGGAAGGCTAAGGCGGATTGAAGCTGCGGTGGCCATGAACATGCCACTGCACTTCAGCCTGGGTGGCAGTGAAACTCCAACTCAAAAAAAGAAGGAAAATTGAGTGTAGGTAGGAGTGGGGAGCCTTGTTGTACTCCTAACTTGTGTGATAATAAATCTGTCCTAGGAGAGGAAGGTCAAGTCTTCTCCCTTGTAACGTGGGGTTGTGATGGGTCAAACCCCACTACTCCTGCATTCAGGCAGGGCCTTGTCATCACTTTGACATAAACACCTGCAGGATGACCACAGGGCCTTTCACTTACGTCAGCATCCTCCAACCCTCACCCGACTGTTTTCCCTTGTAACTCCACTGATTCAGAAGTCTGGTGTTGAGTGGCAAAAGAAGCCATCAAGACCTTTCTAGAAAGTCATCAATAATAACATTAAGTTCTTACCTATTAAAACATCTCCAGAAATTCAGTCATAATGACTCCCTTCCTGAATGTCTTTCCAAGGCCCCAAATGACCCTGATTTTATTTTATTTATTTTTTGACCCCGATGTTTATGGGAGCCAGTGACCTTCCCTGGAATACCCCAACTGGAGGTTCTGTTTAGAACATAGGTCTCAGTTTGCAAAGCTCTCTTAGTATTTCACATCCACGAGTTCACAGATTCAACAGAACACAGGATGGCATACAAGGGAAAGAAGCAGCAGAGATGAGACACCTGGTCAGTGTGGCCCGAGCATCCTGGGGAAAATCGCTGGATGGACAGAGGGACAAACGCATGTGGGTGATGGGGAAAGGAGAAATGGTAGGGGGGTGGGAGGGGGAACCCTGTCCAGATCACCTTCCAACTCAGGAGAAAAGACTGAATACAAGAGGGAAGGGGAGAGATGAAATTGGATGCTGGAGCAAGCCACAGAGTCAGAAATCAGTTGGAGTTGATGAAAATCAGATGCCTGAGGGGTGGCTGTGGTTTACTGATAGGAGAAATGATGATAAGCATATTTTTAGAAACTATGATACTTTAGGAGTGAAGCTTCCCATTCGAAGCTGGATTTAGTCATATCCCTTTTGAAACACGTTTTGTTCATCATTTCTACTTAATTCAGATTCTCTGTCTTTGTAAAAACTTAAATTGGTTGATGTAGCATGCAGGATACTAAAAAAAAAAGAAAAAGAAGAAAGAAAGAAATCCTGCAAAAGTCTCAATATGAAGCATTTCTTCAAGTAAGCAAAGAACTATCATTTCTGTACCAAGGACTCCAAAGTTGGCTAGACTTCTCAGGGGCTACAAGGACACTGACCTTGATGTTACAATGAGATGTGAAATTAAAAAGTGACTTGCAATTCCACCGTTACTCTTCGGGTCTTGAAAGGAGATAGCTTCATTCTACAAATATGTATTTAGGATGTGCTATTTGTCAGGTGAGTGGTAAGTACAACGGTTGAGAGAGACAGACAAATCAAGTAAACAAATGAAAAGTAATGAAGGCCACTGACTTCGGAATGAAATAATTCAAAGTTCATATCTTGGTTCTGCTTCTTCACAGCCATGGAACTCTGGGCAAGACACTTCAACTTGTAGAACCCCCATTTCCTCACTCGCAAAAGGGGAATTAAGAATGCCTACTGCTGTGGGTATTGACAGGAGGGCCACGTTAATATTGAGCATGCAGACCCCAACACAGGGCGATTCTTCTTCTTCTTAAAGATGTTTTGGAACCTAAGAGTGCCCCTATGCTGTCGAAATGCTCTTGCTGAGGACTTAACTTTAAAATATATCTCTGGGCCAGGAGCGGTGGCTCACACCTATGATCCCGGCACTTTAGGAGGCTGAGGTGAGAGGACTGCCTGAGCCCAGGGGCTCGAGACCAGCCTGGGCAACGTGGCGAAAACTCATCTCTACAAGAAATCAAAAAATTAGCCGGGTGTGTCGTTCCAGTTACTTGGAAGGCTGAGGCAGAAGGATTGTCGGAGAGGTCGACACTGGGGCGGTGCTGAGCGTGCCACTGGACTCTAGCCTGCGCAACAGAGTGAGACTCCAACTCAAGAAAAAAAAAAAGAATATGAGAAAGGTAAATTACCAGTTAGCTAAGCAGCCCCCTGATTCATGAGCAATAATATCCCGTGTTCCCTCTATCCGGTTTATGGGACACTAAGCGCTCCATCGGGTTGGCTTGTTTTCTTCCCGCTGGCACTTTGGAGAAAGTGTTTTTGAGGATTCTCAGAGGACCCTGGACATTGTCCTTCTGAGAGTTTCACTCACTACATTTCAAAAAATGTTTAGATAAAAAGACAAGTAAAACAAGTAATCAAAATTTTTAAAAAACCATAGAAAATACAGATATGCAAGACAGACACGGGGGAAGAAACCCAAAGACTCACCTAAAACCCCACTGCACTTCACTTTTGTTCCAGTGAAACCAGTAGTCAACGGAACATGTTGCTCACTTAGGAGCCAAGCCCTGGACTCACCCTGTTGGGTCTCAGGACATTGGGCCATCGGAAAAACCCTTATCCCCATCTCACAGACAAGGGCGCTGCAACTTAGAGAGGTTGAGGAGCTTGTCTAAAGGCACAGGATTTGCTCTCGGGGTGCATGCAATTCCAGACACACCAGCAGGCAACACCGCAGGGTGGCCCAGACCCTGGTACTGAGGGCTGGAAGTCATTAAGAGAACTGCAGAGAACCTCAGGGAGAGGTTTGTGCCAAACAGGACCTTCTCCAAGTTCAGCCGAGCAGCAAGGGAGACACCGCGCCCTTCCAAGGGCCCCAGCCAGGAGGTCGTTCTCCACACACAGTCCCTAACCCCCTTCTACTGCTTCCATTCCAAGCTTTCTTGGAAGCACTTCGTTTTCTGTGACTCTCCACCAAGTCTTGGTGAAATCTTATCTTCTCCCCTAGGGCATGCCTTGGAGCAGGTGAGTGGTGGAAAGAAGAAAATACTCAGATTCTGACCCCTCCCATGCCTGCAGACCTGTGTTATGTGAGAGGGAGACTCCCCCAAAAAACCCAAAATATTTTTTGGAGGGCGGACCCCTTGTAGTACAGGTTTTTCCCGCTAGGCAAGTGTTCTAGGAACCCATCAGCATCAGCCACAGCCAGCATTGTTGTGAGAGGCTGTGTTCAGTCAGCTTCAGTGAATTTCTTTTTGCAATCCTTTCAATGCATTTGCCCATTTCATGAGATGATTTAGGAACATACCTGCCCACACCGCACTGAGTGTTCAGCAGTTTTTGACCAAGACAGCATGACCTCCCATTCCCTAGCTACCTGATCTCTCCCCAAGTGACTTTTTTTTGTTTGTTTCCCCAGATGAAAAAAGTCCTCAAAGGGGAAACATTTGCCAACGTGGAAGAGGTGAAACAAAAAATGGCAGAAGCACTAAAGAAATCAAAATTGACGAGTTTAAAAACTGGAGCAGTGGAAAAAAATTTCGTTAGGTGTATTGCATCAAATGGAGAGTACTTTGAAGGTGACTGATGTTCAAACATGTAAGAATAAATACACTTTTTTTTAAAAGTTGGAGTCTCATTCTCTTGCTCAGGCTAGAGTGCATGGCACACTCAGGGCCACCGTAGCCTCAACCTGCTGGGTTCAGGTGATCCTTCCCCTCAGTTTTCCAGGTAGGTGGAACTACAGGCACATGCCACCATGCCCAGCTGATTTTTTGATTTATCGTAGAGATGAGGTCTCATCAAGTTGCCAGGACTGGTCTAGAACCCATGGGCTCAGGCAATTCTCTCATCTCGGTCTCCCAAAGTACAGGGATTATAGGCATGAGCCACTGTGCCCAGCCAATACACAATTTTTAATAAATAAATTCTGTTTTTTGGGGAGTCCACGGCTGGGGGAGTGACACATTCTTGCAGAAATATGAGTGTTCTTTTTTATGTGTGTGTTCCCTTTATAGGGACATTTCCCCTCTGTAGCCAGGGATGCTATTGTCTCATAGACTATCAGGATTTTAACTACAGGAAAGAAAAGAGACAAAAGAACCAGTGTTTAGCATTAGATTTCCCAGAATGAATTTCAGAGTCCACAATGATACTGAAATCTAAGACTGAGGGAAAGGCATGAAAACCTGCTGTATGAACCTAAAGATCAGTGTCATCAAAGAATTAATTGTCTGTGGCTTGGTAGAATTGGAGGAAGAGGAGAGAAGAATCTTCTTCAAGAGAGGTAAGGGGTTTCTGCAAGAGGCTGGGAGCTGCAGCCTGCTTGCACTCATGCCTTGAGTGGCTGGGCTTAGAATACATGGGCTCTGGAATATCTACATGACTAGGGTTGGCATGGAGGTGGGGGAGGCAACTCAGACATTTAAGATGACCAAAGACAGCAAACACAGACGGCTCTGCAGACCCTAGGACCCTTGCACAGCCACAGGGAGAAAGAGTGGCTCCCTGAAGAACAAGAGAAACTAGATTTTTGGGGGGTGGACTTCAGCCAGATTTATTTTAAGGAGATTAAAGGAATGTGGCAGTTCTGGAAAGCATAGTCTAGAAATTAAGCCCAAGGGCAGGGTACAGCATGGACAACACAGAAGGGGGCTGATGAGTTCCCAGAAAATGGAAGGAAAGGGCAAGGTGTGGATGAAGCCAGCAGAATTGATGAGGAAACCCACTATTATCTGTCCATATTCATATTGGCACAACCCTTAGAGAAAGGCAAAATGAGTGTTCCAGCGGGCCTGCACGTACCTACGTTCCCGAGAATCAGCACAGGGAAAGCGTTCTCGCTTCTCTCCTAGACGTTCCCTGTCAAGTCGCTTCAAAGAACCCTTAACTCCCTGCAGACTGTGCTCACTAACTGAGAGAAACGAAGCCCTATTCACTCCCTTTTGTCAGTAGTCACAGAGTTGAAAAATATAGTACACACGTAACCGTAAGCCTTGTAATTCATATAACTTTATGCATGCTCTAACTACTAATTAACAATAAGTTGCAGTGAACAATGTTCTACTTTGCAATGGGCTCTGTGAACTCCCTTACTCTATGGCAATCTTGATCAGCCCCTAAGTTTGGGTGATAAGACTGATGAGATGAGCTGTGAGCTGTGAGTTACCATTTGGTAACTGCCGCCAGGAAATGTGGACCATAAATGTTATAATTGACCAAAGGAGGCTGTAACTTGAGTTCCGTACGATGCTCTGTCAGTCACATAGTCAATGTATAGGTACCAGCAACCCTAATCTTATAAAAACGGACTGTGAAACCTAAGGGGTAAGTAGACCGGTTCCAGAAATGCCAGAAACCAGGTTCCCACTCCCTGAATTCAGAAATAAACTTCTTTCTGCCAGTTCCCTGCCTCTGGATTTACTGGTGTTGGGAGATAGCAGTCGAGCATTTACTTGGACCATAATAGAATTCAAGTTCAGAATTACTCCTCAGGCCTGTCCTGTGATTCCTGTGTCCACATCTTAACGTCCAGTTCTACTCAGGCACTAACAAGGATCACGGCTGACAAACATCAAAAAGAAAATGAGGGATTGCCTGAGCCCGCGAGTTCGAGACCCGCCTGGGCAGCAAGACCTCATCACTACAATAAATCAAAAAATCAGCCAGGCATGGTAGCGCATGCCTGTAATTCCGGCTACTCGGAAGGCTGAGGCGGAAGGATCGCCAGAGCCCGGCGAGTCGAGGCTGCGGTGGCCGGGAGCGGCCACTGCACTCCAGTCTGGGTGACAGAGTGAGACTCCGACTCAAAAAAAAAATAAAAAGGGAAGGATGAAAGGGCCAAGTCAGAACAGGGATAAGAAAGGAGGAAGGTGAGACATAAGTGCTTTCTAGGCAGTGAACACAGCATGAAGAAATGCTAGAGGTAAAACAGAGCACGAAACTTATTTCAAAATATCTCAGGATCAATGCACGTAGCAGGCTTTCTCCAGGTGTGGGTCACAAACTATCTCAATATGAATCACCCAATATGCTCATAGAAATGCAACTTCCAGGCTGGGGTCGGTGGCTCAGCCTGTCATCCCAGCACTCTGGGAGGCCGAGGCGAGTGGATTGCCTGAGCCTGCGGGTTCGAGACCCACCTGGGCAACTTGGTGAGACCTCGTCTCTACAATAATTAGCCAGGCATGGTAGAGCACGACTGTAGTTCCAGTTACTTGGAAGGCTGAGGTGGAAGGATCGCTGGAACCCAGCAGGTTGAGGCTTCGGTGGCTGGGAGTGTGCCACTGCACTCCAGCCTGGGTGACGGAGTGAGACTCCAACTCAAAAAAAAAAAAAAAAAAGAAAGTGCGAGTCTCAGATCAGGACATCTTCATTCCTCAGTCACATGCACTCAGCCTGGGGGTCTTGCTTCCTGGCGAGTGACCTGTCCCTCTCCTCCCCTGGACTCTGTTCCTGTTGAAAGGGGAGTTATGCTCTCAGTTGATACCTCACAATTTGCATAGTGGAGGCCTCAGTGAACTCAAAGGGATCTGCACCGTCTGGGTACACATCCCACCCAGGCTGTTCCGAATAGTCATTTTAGAATGGCCAGGGCTGAGTCCAAGGATCAGATATACAGAGGCTTTGTATGGGTGGATGGACACAGTCCTGAGTTCAGTGCAGGCTGAAATTCAGCCCCCACTCCAAGGACCTCTGTACTGTCTACAAAGTTGTCACAGGAGCTGCTGCACCCAACAGACACAGAACTCAGAGCCCTCCTCTTATAGGCCAAGACTCAGGGAATGGGGTTTCTTATATTTCTCATGTTTAATTCAAAGTTTAGCCAGGCAAAGTGGCTCATGCTTGTAATCCTAGCACTTTGAGGGGCGGAGATAAGAGAACTGTCTGAGCCCAAGAGACAAGAGACTTTGTCTCTACAATAAATCAAAAAGTAGCTGGGGTTGGTGGTGCATGCCTGAAATTCCAGGTAGTTAGAAGGCTGAGGAGGAAGGATCGCCTGAGTCCAGCATGTCGAGGCTGTGGTGGCTGTGAGAGTGCCACTGCACTCCAGCCTGGGCAGCAGAATGAGACTCCAACTCAAAAAAAGAAAATAAAGTTTATCTGAATGTACTAAGGTAGCTCCTTTTACTGTTGTAACTTCCATCTCTCCCCGCCACCACCTTAAGGAACTATAAAAGTTAAAGTCCATGTGGTTGTAAATCCCAAAAGTCACTTTAAAATGTCAACATGATGAGGAGATCTTGGGTCATAAGAAAATTGCCCATAGGCTGTGTTAATTCAGCCTCGGGGATGGGTGAAGCCATTGGGACATCTTGAGTCATGCCCTTGTTAATTTAGCCACAGGTGTGGATGAGGGGCTATGGGGTATAAATTCTGAGTAAGTGGTACTGCTGGGCGAAATTCTGGGGTGAATACATGACTAGCTCCCTTATTCCATGGCATCAGATTAAACGCCCATTTCTTTTCTTTTTTGTTTTTTTTTGAGTTGGAGTCTCACTCTGTCACCCAGACTGGAGTGCAGTGGCCGCTCCCGGCCACCACAGCCTCGACCTGCTGGGCTCCGGCGATCCTTCCGCCTCAGCCTTCCAAGTAGCCGGAATTACAGGCAAGCGCTACCACGCCCGGCTGATTTTCTGATTTATTGTAGAGATGAAGTCTCGCTGCCCAGGAGGGTCACGAACCCGCGGGCTCAGGCAATCTACTCACCTCAACCTCCCAAAGGCACGGGATTACAAGCTGAGCCACCGAGCCCGGCTAAACGCCCATTTCTCCCAGCTCTCTGTTTCTTGTCTCTGATGAACCTGAGAGAGAGATCGGCAGGTTTGTTAGGCCAGAACACTCCTAGGAATGCCAAAATGATAAACGAGAATCTAATCAAGCCTTTCGTCTACCTTTGTCAGTGTACCAAGGGACAAGTTAAAATGTCACCAGGAGGCCGTACGCTGTGACTCACACCTATAATCCCAGCACTTTGGGAGACTGAGGTGAGAGCAACGCCTGAGTCCATGGGTTCGAGACCAGCCTGGGCAACTTGGTGAGACCTCATCTCTACAATAAATCAACAAACTAGCCAGGTGTGGTGGCATGCACCTGTGGTTCCAGCTACTTGGAAGGCTGAGGAGGAAGGATCGCCTGAGCCCAGCAGGTCGAGGCTGTGGTGGCCTGGAGAGTGCCACTGCCCTCCAGCCTGGGTGTCAGAGTGAGATTCCAAATCAAGAAAAAAAAAAGTCACCAGGAGAAATTAATCAGATTAATCCACATCTGTGGATATTCTACAAGATAACTGATTTTGCGTGTTTGCCCCATGCTAGGTGTTTCTCTATGTGAATTACTTGTAGTGCAGTCTTCACTATTGGTGGCTTGCTTTGACTCAAGATCCTCCAGTAGTGTGTGTCCAACTAGCAAGGTGGGTTGCAGAATTTGGAGGTTAAATCCTTTCTCGGTACCAGGGACCAGGTGGCAGGGAACCCTGCAAAGAGAATGGCTCAGATCACCAGTCAGGCTGCCTTCTCAGTCAAAGGAGCCTGGACAGAAGCTCAAGCCATAAAGCCTGCCATTATCAATGACAATAGGATAATGAGTGTTGGCATCGATAAACATTTAAAATAAGTCACTAGACAATTACACTTGAAAGGTCAGAAAATCCAACAGCTTATATACACAAAACAAAACTTGATAAAGGTCCTCCAGATTGAACAGAAATTCTCAGCAGCTATATGAAATTACCTATGATGAGTTTTGAGGCTCAAAGTTTTCTAAATTAGCAATAACTATAATTATTATTTTAGTATCTCGTGATGGTGGAAAGAATGAATTTGATTTCCATTTTTGCTAAAAGAGTAATGTTATCAAATGTGTTGTATGTAGCAAAAATGTAGTGAAAATTATTGTAAGGTATTTTAGCAGTTAATTAATACAATAATTTTTTTCTGGGAAAAAAGAAAACCCAATAGAGAGCAACACAAATGCAAATTTTTTGCTCAGCAATAAATGCTTTCCTCCTTGAATTTTAATGGTCGTATGCCAAAAGCCAAGAACATATATTTCAGGTTTGGGCCAAAATTCAGGTTAAAAAATGTGCATAAAGATGTTCATGTTAGCCGGGTGCAGTGGTTCATGCCTGTAATCCCAGCACTTTGGGAGGCTGAGGTGAGAGAACTGACTGAGCCCAGGGTTCAAGACCAGCCTGGGCAACTTGGCGAGACCTCGTGTCTACAATAAATTAAAAAATTGGCCGGGCTTGGTGGCACATGCCTATAGTTCCAGCTACTTGGAAGGCTGCGGAGGAAGGATCACCTGAGCCCAGGAGGTCGAGGCTGTAGTAGCCATGAGCGTGCTACTACCCTCCAGCGTGGACAACAGTGTGAGACTCCAACTCAAAAAAAAAAGTTCATCCCAGCTTTATTTGTATTAGGGAATAACGCCTGCATATTTCACAATAGGGAATTGGGACATGACAACATTATCATACTATCATGTAATCATTAAAACGGATGTTTCTGAAAAGCTTCTATAGGCGTTGAAAAGTAGCAATGTAAATATTAGGGGTGTTTTTTGGTGTTTTTTTTTTAAAGCCAGTATAAAATTGAACACTTCATTTTGAAACTTTCATTGCCTCAAATTGCCTCAAAGCCCAGGGGCACTGCCTGTAGCCCCAGAAGGACTATGACTGCTGACTCCCAACACGGTGGCAGAAGCCGACCTGTTCTTAAGGCCTGGTTTCTCCTTCACGTGAATACTGGTTACAGAATTCTTTGCCTTAGAAGAAGCACCCCTGGGCTTCCCTTCTTGGAAGACAGAATGAATCTCACTCAAGCTGATTGTGACAATTGTCACAACCTGAGGGCTCTGTTGGAACCTCAGAATTTGAGGCCAGACAACGGCTCTGGGGCATGAAGTGGTGGTGGTGGGGGGAACAGAGCAGGAGAAAGTTCTCTAGGTTTTTTTTTCTTTTGAGAAAGCAGGATTTATTGAGAGGACAGAAAAGTTCCCAGAGTGGGAGGGGCTCCAGCAGGTTGCCCCAGATGTGCTGTTTAGTCATGCTGGTTGTGGGAAATGCACATTCAAGGCTGAATCAGTGAGAATCCAGGCTCTTGGTCATAAGAACAAGTCTGTGGCCAGAGAATCCCTCATTCCACATGCACACGTCTCACACGCACACTCCACACACATATGTGCACAGAGAATCCCTCATCACACACACATACCTCTCTCTTTTTGTTTTTTTTTGAGCTGGAGTCTCACTCTGCTGGAATGCAGTGGCACGCTCACACCACCACATTCTCAATCTGCTGGGCTTAGGCGATCCTTCCACCTCAGCCTTCTAAGTAGCTGGAAATACAGGTGCACACTACCACGTCCGGCTTATGTTTGATTTATTGCAGAAAGAAGGTCTTGCCAAGTTGCCTAGGCTGGTCTCGAACCCCAGAGCTCAGGCAATCCTCTCGCCACGGCCTCTCAAAGTGTTGGGATTACAGGCGTGAGCTACTGTGCTCGGCACCACACATCTCATACACATATATGCACAGAGAATCCCTCACCACACACGCACACATACCTCACACCCATATATGTACATGCATATACAAACACACAAACTTATATATACATCTGCACACATGCAAAATACACATACACATGCACAGGCTTACACTCATACACCTATACACATATACATGTGCACACAACTCAGTAACAGCCAGGCACGGTGGCTCAAGCCTGTAATCCCAGCATTTTGGGAGGCAGAGGTGAAAGGATTGCCTGAGCTCAGGGGTTCAAGACCAGCCTGAGCAACATGGCGAGACCTCATCTCTACAGTAAATTTTAAAAACATTAGCCAGGCATGGTGGCACATGCCTGTGGTTTCAGTCACTTGGAAGGCTGAGGCAGAGGGATCACCTGAGCTGCTGTGGCCACCAGCGTGCTGTTAAAACCAAGATTTCAAATCCGAGAGACCACAAAGAGCCAGCTCCGATGCAAACACACGAGGGTCTTTATTCAGGATCAAGTCTGGGCTCACGTTTGAAGCCGATGCAGTGACTTCAGGCACGAGAGCCCCGACCCAGGCTAATACGCACCTTTTATACATAATTCTGAAGGGGTGGGGTGGCTTTACAAACTTGTGTACACAGGATTGGATAAAAACTATATGACGCAGTTACAAAGACTTTGATTGGTTGATTCGAGTTTGACTTGCGCAGGCTCAGGCTTAGTTACTTGTGATGGACAAGTAACTGCCAAAAACGGGCAGAATGGAATGCCAGATAAGCTAGGTGTAGCAAGCAGGCCGGAAAAGGTAGAACCCACGGGGTGGGGGTCGTGGCGCCACCAGTCTTTAACATTCACACACTGCTAGCAGCAGTTGCAGAAACAATCGGTTATTTTAGGGGACAAACAAAAATTAAACTTAACAAAGCTCTAAGTACAAACACTGCTTAAAACATTGTATAACTATACAACCAGTCACTGCCTGGCACCCGACATGTGCCTAATTCTACAGGGTCTGAGGTAGGATTTAAAATACTAAGAATTCATAAAATATAGTGAACGTGAGGTAGGGATATATAAAATACAATGAACGTAAGGTAGGGATATATGGCAAGTATAGCTTCTTAAGTCACTCGGGTCCCTCACATGCCACTGCCTTCCAGCCCAGGGGACAGATTGAGACTCCAACTCAGAAAAACAAAAAGAATCAGCCTTGAGAGCAAGTAGGCAGGCGTCAGCAATCTTCTGAGCACTCCCAGGAAGAGATTAGCAGCTGCCTGTCTTGGGGGCATTAACCGGGAATTCCTTTCTGTCTCCTGGAGGCGGAGGGGCCCTAACTTCTCCTTAACATCCTATGTCAGGGCACCCCCATGGTGGTCCACTTTCTCTGGCTAGGGCGTCTAGCTTAGGCAGAGGAGCCCAACTCTGTGGGTCCCTGAACCTCTCATCAGCCTGTGACTTGGTTGCAGTGATCAATTCCGACTTCACCCTCAAGTTGCCATTCAAAGCCCAGCTACAATCTCTGGAAATCACCCCAGGGAACACATTCCTCAGGCCACTGTAGAGTTGAGTCTGTGGTCTTGTGGCCTTGAGCAGGACTGGGCCCTGGCTCTCATGAACTCCTTGTAAACAGTCTGGTTTGATTAAGTCCTCAATAATCCAAAGTCCTGAGGAATTCAAACTAAAAAACAAAACATAGGACACAAAGGGCTGATTAGGCTAATCCTGGAGGGGGGGGTTCCTGCAAGAGACTTGCTAGACATTTGCAATTCACAAACTGCACGATTAAACTCACCACCATGGCAGCAGTCACGTGACTAACCCACCCATCTGCCTGCTGTCCATCACCTGACGTCAATACCTGCGCTTGCCTGCCCCTTCATGATGATGTGGAGCAGACCACCACCCAATCACCCTTATGATCTTCCCCCATCAAGGGGAATGGTTAAAAGGACTCAACCACAAGCAACCAGAGGCCATTGCCTTGCTAGAGTCTGGTGTGGCCATTTGCCCTTTGAGCTAATCCCTAGCTTTGGCCCCCTCCCCTGCCTTGGGGTGGTGAATTTTCTCTCTCCCTTCTCCTTCTCTCTCTAATTTTTTTGAGTTGGAGTCTCACTCTGTTGCCCAGACTGGAGTGCAGCGGCCGCTCCCGGCCACCGCAGCCTCAACCTGCCGGGCTCCGGCGATCCTTCCGCCTCAGCCTTCCAAGTAGCTGGAACTACAGGCGTGCGCTACCACGCCCGGCTAATTTTTTGATTTATTGTAGAGATGAGGTCTCGCCAAGTTGCCCAGGCGGGTCTCGAACCCGCAGGCTCAGACAATCCACTCACCTCGGCTTCCCAAAGTGCTGAGATTACAGGCTGAGCCACTGAGCCCGGCTTCTAATTTACTTTTTAAATAAACCATATTTTCTGATCTAACTTCTGTGCAATTCTTTCATCTTTCTTCCAGCACTGGATTGCACACCAGACCACCAGACACCCACACCCGCAGTGGGTCTGACCTAGCATTCCGGAGGTCCTACTGGGAGTCTGATCCTAACAACACCCAAGGCCCCACCCAGGCCCGGAACACACACCAGGAAGCCAGCTCCCCCAGCTGTGATGCCCCCTCCCAGAAATCAGCTCTGTGACAAGAAGACGGTTTCATCACCAACCAATCAGCCATCCCTGTCTTCCTGCCTGCCAAGTTCCCGTAACAACCCTATCTTCTGAGTTTTCTTTTCTTTTTTCTGAGTTGGAGTCTCACTCTCACCCAGAGTGGAGTGCAGTGGCCGCTCCCGGCCACCACAGCCTCAACCTGCTGGGCTCCAGCGATCCTTCTGCCTTGGCCTTCCAAGTAACCGGAACTACAGGCATGCACTACCACGCCCAGCTCATTTTGATTTATTGTAGAGACGAGGGCTCGCCAAGTTGCCCGGGCGGGTCTTGAACCTGCGGGCTTAGGCAATCCACTCACCTCAGCCTCCCAAAGCGCGGGATTACAGGCTGAGCCACCAAGCCTGGCTCCAACTGAGTTTTTTAAAAAATATATTAGTCTCTTAAAGCATGTACAAAACAAAAATGGTACTAGGTTTTCTAATGGCCTGCTTATTTACCAGAGATCTTTCTCTTCATAAAGCTTTGGATTTCTGCTTAGTCTTTGCTTTTCTTTCTTTCTTTCTTTCTTTTTTTGAGTTGGAGTCTCTCTCCGTTGCCCAGGCTGGAGTGCAGTGGCACGCTCACAGCCACCCCAGCCTCAGCCTTCCAAGCAGCCGGAACTACAGGCGCAC
>JAPVLO010001678.1:0-62730 GCA_027257055.1 Cephalopachus bancanus | reverse complement strand
TGAATCTTTACCTGGTTTGGATATCAGTGTGATGTCAGCTTGGTAAAATTTTTTGGGGAAGAATTCCATCTTTCTCAATTACCTGGAATACCTTCAATAGGATTGGTATCAGCTCCTCCTTGTACGTTTTGTAGAATTCTGCTGGAAAACCATCCAGTCCATGACTTTTTTTGGTAGATAGTCTTTGTATGACAGAGTCAATGTCCTGGGTTGTTATTGGCCTATTTAATGTGTCAATGTCTTCTTGTTTCAATGTGGGAAGGTTGTGTGATTTCAGAAAATTCTCCATTTCATTTAGGTTATCAAGTTTGTTTCGATATAGGTGTACATAGTAATCTCTGATAATGTTTTGTATTTCTTTGGGGTCAGTTGTGATTTGATTTTTTTTATATATATATTTCTGATTGTGTTCATTTGGACTTTTTCTCTCTTTTTCTTGGTTATACTGGCTAGGGGTCTATAAATATTATTAATTTTCTCAAAGAACCAGCTTTTTGTTTTGTTGATGTTTTCTATTATATTCTTGTCTTCTATGTTCCATATTTAGGCTCCTATTTTGGTGATTTGGATTCTTCTGCTAGTGTTGAAGTTTTGGTGGTCTTCCCTTTCTAGCTTCCTTAGGTCATTTATTAGGCTGTCCACTTTTGATCTTTCTGTGTTCCTGTTGTGTGCTCATAGAGATATAAATTCTACCCTAGAACTGTTTTCATGGCATCCCAGAGGTTTTGTAATATGCTTCTTCATTTTCATTTGTTTCTAGGAATCTTTTATTTTCTGCTTTGATTTAAATGTTGACCCAGTAGTTGTTCAGCATCATGTTGTTTACTTTCCTTGTCTTTGTGGACTTTGGAGAAATGCTGGTGTTGATATTTATTTTTATTTCACTGTGCTCTGAGAATGTGCATGGAAGATTTCAACCTTATGGAATTTGTTTATGATTGATTTATGGCCAAGGGTGTGATCAATCTTTGTGCATGTTCTATATGGTGATTAGTAGAATGTATAGTCTGTGAACGTTTGGTGGATTAACCTGTAGGTATCTATTAAGTCCATTTGTCAAGTGTCAAGTTTAGGTTCTGGATCCGTTTGTTGATTTTTGGCCTCAATGATCTATCTAGGGTTGTTAGTGGAGTATTCAAGTCCCCTGCTATAATAGTGTTAGAGTCAATATATTTTTTATGTTTATTTAGTAGTTGCTTTACAAATGCTGGTGCTCCTGTGTTGGGCACATATATGTTTAGGATGGATATTTCTTGTTGTTGGATTGAATCTTTTATCATTAGGTAGTATCCTTTTGCATCTTTTTTATTTTTTGATAGCTTAAAATTTGTTTTTTTTATATTAATGTTGCAACTCTTGCCTTCTTTTGTGATTCATTTGCCTGGAAAGTCACTTTCTGTTCTTTAACTTTGTGTCTTTGTGCATCCCTTGTAGTGAGATGAGTCTCCTGGATGCAGCAAATAATTTGGTCATGTTTTCTTATCCTGTTTATATGCTGTGTCTTTTCATTGGTGCATTTATTACATTCACATTCAGGCTGATTATTTAAATGTGGTTGTTCATCACTGTCACAAGGTTCTTATAAAGTTTTTTCTTTGGTGCTTGTTTTCTTTTGTCTTTGGTGTTAACGTATGTGTGTGTTTTCAAGTTTCTTGTTGCACTGTATTCTCTGCTGATTTTGTGCTCTACTGTTCTCTTTCAAAGTGTGTGGTCATTCTTTTTTCTTTTTTTTCCTGTGCTTAATACCTTTTTAGGTGTCTCCTGTATATCGGGTCTGGAAGCTGCATAATCTCTTAGGGATTGAATGGCTGGGAAGGATTTTAATTCTCTGTCACTGATGAAGCTGAGCTTGGCTGGGTAGGAAATTTTTGGTTGAAATTGTTTATCTTTGAGGACTTTGAATATAGGACTCCAGTGCCTTCTTGTTTGTAGTGTTTCTGCCAATAGGTCTGCTGCTATTCTGATTGGTTTCTCCTGGCAAGTAGTTTGACCTTTCTCTTTTCCTTCCTTTAGAAATTTTTGTTTTTGTGCCTACTTTGTGTAGGTGAATTACTATGTGTCTTGGGATTGGTCTTCTCATTTGATGTCTTGAGGGGTTTCTCTGTATCTCTTGTGCTTGACTGGTCACATCTGGTGAGATGGGGAAAGATTTCTTGCATTACTTCCTGGAATACTTGCTTCAAGTTGTTCTCTATTTCCCTTTCTTCCTCTGGGATACCAATCAGTTGTAGGTTTGGTCCCTTGATCTAATCACACATTTCTTGTAGGCCTTCTTCTTTCTTTCTGAGTCTTCTTCATATTTTACAGATTGAGTTGAATCATATTTCTGGTCTTGTAGCTCTGAGGTTCTTTCTTCAGCTAGATTAATTCTGCTTTACATGCCTGTCATCTTGTTATTTATTTCCTGGATGCAATTTTTTATTGCCAAAATCTCTGTTACAAGTTGTTTCAGTGTTTCATCTTGTCTTTCTTGAGTCATATTCCCTTTTTTTATTCTTTCCTTAATCCCTGTCTTATTCTGGATACAGTTGTTGGTGACTTCCATTGTTTGGGCACCAAGGTCTGATTTTTCAAGAGTTTTGTTTGGGGTACACTTGAAATTGCCTGAGGTCTTCTTTTGCTTTTTCCTCATTTGTGACAGTTCTCTTGTTTTTCTTTTTAGTTCTGTTATTTAGTTTCATTGGGAGTGGTTTTTCCTTCTGATGTTTGCTCAGTTCTTTATTTTTCCCTGATCTGGGCTTTAGATTGTTCTATTATGTAATTGGATGGTGGATGGAAAGTTTTTCTGTCTCTTGTAGCTTTTGAAATTCTAATAAAGTAGGGGATCGGGTGCTAGGATTCAGTAACTACTTGCAAATTACAATATTCACTTACTGTGGCATGTGTTCTCTGAGACTCACTCCCCATTGCCACTGTATTGATGATGTAAAGCAGAAGCCAATGCAAAAAATAATTGAACAAGCCGGGCTCGGTGGCTCAGCCTGTAATCCCGCGCCTTTGGGAGGCTGAGGTGAGTGGATTGCCTGAGCCCGCGGGTTCGAGACCCACCTGGGCAGCGAGACCTCATCTCTACAATAATCAAAAAAAAAAAAAAAAAAATCATCCCGGCGTGGTTGCGCATGCCTGTAATTCCAGCTACTTGGAAGGCTGAGGTGGAAGGATCACCCGAGCCCAGCAGGTCGAGGCTGCGGTGACCGGGAGCAGCCACTGCACTCCAGTCTGGGTGACAGAGTGAGACTCCAATTCAAATAATAATAATAATAATAATTGAACAAACATAGAGACATACACATCCCAAAACAAACTGGAATAACAACAAAGTGAAACAAAACAAACAACAACAACAAAAAACTAAACACACACACACACATGCCTAGCACAAAGTGAATAGAAATGAAAACTAGAAAGACCAGATGGGGGAAAAAAAGACCAGATGAGGGAAAAAAGAGCAAAAAATGGATTTCAGGTCAAATTCTCACACCATATTGACACACACCTTAAACTATAAAAAATGAAAATTAAAAAAAATCCATAAGAAGAAAAGAGCAAAAGCAAACCACCAACAACAACAAAATTGAAAAATTAACACTCAATCATTCACATACACACAAAACAGAAAACAACAAATAAAAGAAGAAACAGAAAAAGAAAAGAAGAAAAAATTGGGGGGGATACAGATCAAACCCTCACATACACACTCATGAACAAAGGAAAAATATTTAAAATATACATGAACTAACAAGCAACCAGTCAAAAAAAATTTTAAAGATTAAAAACTTGAAAATTAAAAAAACCCAAAAAATTTGCCCTCTTGTAACAGGCTATGTAATTGTTCCTTTAATCAGATCTCTCCTACAGATCCGCCTCTTTCACTCTCTCAGTGTCTGAAGTAGGGAAGGAGAAGGGGCGGTGGAGGTGGGAAGGACTGCAGTCCTCCTCTCCCACTATCATATTGTCAGGGAGATCCCCTCCTGTTGGGAGGTACAGGGTTGTCTCTTCCCCAGGTATGTACTTATGGGGGGTGCCCCAGCCAGGCCTATCCTGGAATGGAGTTTTTCTATTGCAACTGACGTCCAGGCTCCACCTGGGTTTGTCACTCTCAGTCTTGGCCCAGCTGTGTGGGTCTGACATTCAGAGGATTGCTGGGAAGGAGGGGGTTTGGATCAGCCCCAGACTAACCACTGATCTCTTTGGAGTTGTTCCTTGTCCTTTTCTGGACACAACCTTTGTCTTGTGGCTGGATCAGGGAAGTGAGTTGGGCCCCTGGAACTCATCACTCCTCAAATCCCTATGAAGTTTATGCTTTCAGGATATTCTCTCTGAGTCATGATCAACCCCTGAGTAGTTGATCCACCAGTCACAGAGTTTGGGTCTGTTGCTCCATGGTGAGCAAGTTTGAGTACTTTCCTGCCCCATCTTCAAGATGGTGGTAGGGTGCCTCTCTTGTCCTCTTCTGTGGGACTTTGCCTCTAGACTCCCTCTGCAGCCCCTGCTGCCTGTGTCCTGCCAGGTGCTTAAGTGGTGTGGCAAAGCCAGGAGCCAGCAGTCTCTTGCTGCAATGGTGAGGGAGAACCTGGGGTGATATTTTCTCCCTGCCACTTTTTCACAGAAAAACTTTTGTCCATTATAACAAAAAATGAAAGGCACTCAGCTTCTGCAACCTGGGAAGAGCCAGGGACAAAGGAGAGAAGGTGCAGCACCAGTTGTTGCACCAGGGGCCTGACCACTTGCTCACAAACTCCCACTTAGACAGCACTTTCCTCCCAGCGGGGGTTTGTTCATTAAAAAAAAAAAGAAAATAAAGAAAATAGTGCTCAACTTCTACATCATGGGTCCAAGCCCAGCAGCTGTGACATCAGAAGCTGCACCAGGAGAGCCCTGGTCACTAGCTCCCTAGCTCTCACTCAGTCAGCTACTCACAAGCTCACTTGCTCACCAGCACACACACAAAATTCTCCATACACTCACTCACAAGGGGACTCACACAGTATGACTGGCTCAGCCGCCCTCTTCCCGACCCCCCCGTAATAATTTATTATTAAATTTTCTTTAGTCAATTATCTTCAAAATATAAATAACCAAAACTTTACATGTTCAACTAAGTATTTATTTCTAGTGCTCTTTCTTCTTTTGTGTAGATATATTTTTATAGTATCACTTTTCATCATCTAAAGACTTTATTTAACCTTTCTCAGAATATAAGTTTTTGGGGAACAATCTTTCAGGTTCTATGTGTCTAAAAATGTTTTTATCTCATCTTCATTTTTAAAGTGTATCTTTCTGAGTAAACAATTCCAAGTTGACAATTTTTTTTCTTTAGATACTTAAAATATTTTGCTCCAAATTATTTTAGCTTGAACTTTTTGGTATGAATAATCTGCTGCCAACTTATCTTAGGTTTTTTTGTACATAAAAGTCATTTTCCTATAGATGTTTTTAAGATTTTATCTTTCTAGCTGGTTGATAACAAGTTGATTATGATGTAACTTGGCATAGTATTCTTCATGTTTCTTATTTCTTGAATATTCAATGAATATCTTAGATTTGAGGGTCTATAGTTTTCACCACATTTGGGAAATGTTCAGTTCTTTTAAAAAATATTTTCCTACACCTTTTTATTTTCTCACTTTCAAAAACTCTGATTACCTGTATATTTGACAACTTGAAAATATTCTAGATTTTGATAATATTCTCTTCATTTTTTCTGCTTTTTTTGTGTATTTTTTTGGATAGTATCTGTTATCGTGTTTTGAATTCCACTAATATTTTCTTCCATAATGCCTATACTGTCATTAATGAAAGTGTATTGTTAATCTTACACACTGCAGTTTTTACCTCTAAAAGTTCAATTTTCCATTTTACACATGCACATACTTTTTTTATTCTTCCTTTCTACTACTGTTTATTATGTTCAGTCTTACCACTACCTTGTCCAACAGATAGAAAGTAGTCATAATAATTATTTTAGTGTCCTTCTCTGCTGCCATTTTTATAATTTGTGTTATTTCTCTCTCAGATTTAATTGATTGGAGTTTTTTCTCATCCTGATTTGTATTTTTATGCTTAATTGAAGGCCTGGTAATTTTTCATTTGGTGTCAAGTATTTTGAATTTTATCTTTTGGGTGTCAAGTATTGTGAATTTCACATTTTGGATGCTGCATATATTACATATATATGCTTGATATTTTTGTAAAACATGGCTAAATCACTTGACACCACTTTTATTCTTTTAAAACTTGGTTTTAAACTGGGTTATGCAAAATCAGAGTTTCATTTAATCTAAGGTTAATTGTTTACTTCTGGGGAAAGACTCTTCCTAATACTTCACCTCATGTTCCCTGTACTGTGAGGCTTTCCACTTTTGCTGTTGAAAACAGACACCATTTTAAAACCAATGTGAGTTCCTCAGAAAACTTTCTTTACTCATTTAAAGTGGTTCATTCCTTGGGACTGGGTGATTTCCTCATATATATTTCCTGGTGAGTATTCACCTGATACTCAACATAGAATTTCTGAATACCTCTGGATTTCTGTCTCAAGTATATTTTTTTTCTTTAATTCTCTGTTCCATGAACTTTGACCACTTTGGATTATGCAGAATCCCAACTTTCTATTTTCATTTCAGAAAGACTGCCAGTCTGGGACTGAGTCTCCCACTATCAATGCAATGGACTGGAAACTTTTTCTAACCATAATATGGTACGTTCATTATGCTATTTTATCTGGTTTGTAGTGCTTGTAAGTATGATTACACTTTTAATACATCTCAGCCACAATCAGAATCCTATACACTTTAATAAACTACTTTCTGCTTTCTTATGATTATGGATGACTAAAAGGATAGCTGATACTCAAGATAAAGAGGATATAACTAAAGATATTTCACATAGAGTTGGCAAAATGAGAAATGTTAAGATCTACACTAATGAAGCAAAATTTAATAAAAGCAAATTTTCAACTTTCCAAAATGTTCTTTATATTTTGTTTATGTGAAATGGTTCACTGAGTTTTAAAAATTTCACCTGTAAACCACTAATTATTATGAAAAGCTAATGTTACTTGCTGCAATGTTAATTGCCTGATTGTATGAATTGTAGAGTGTCCCAGTCAATATTTCAAATAGTTATTGCCAAGAAAGCATTAAAGATACCTTTTACTTCTTTTCATCATATAAGTAAGGTTCAGGTTATTCTGTTTTGCATCCTATAAATACTTTTATTATGTAGCAGGCCACTGTAGGTACAAATCATGTAAAATCGTATATAGAAGATGCTAAAATTATTGATAATTTCTGAAGCGCCCTGTTATTTTTATATAAATCTGCTGAATACAAAGCAAACATAAGCTTCTTTTAACCAGCAATAATTTTACAATTCATTTTATTTAAACTCACAGATATTATCAAAGAATTGTCTTTACATCTAATTTTTGTCTAACTCAATTTGAAACTTATCCTAACAAATTTTACATTTCATACTACTCTAAATTAAGCATGTAAAATAAGTCCATGATTTAAAACAGCAGGAACGTTTCCAGTGAGACAATTAACTAGTACCATATGCCACTGCTGCCAAGAGGATTTTTAATTCCATTAAACATTAATATAACATTTTTGCTTCTGTCACAATAAGGCAACCATCTGTGTTTGAACCTTCTGGGAAACTGGGATTGTGTTTACAGAAAGAGGAGGAAAAAAGTAGATAGGCAGGGAATTCAGTTTTACAGAGCTGACATCTAATTTCAAAATCATTTAAAAACATTATTTAAGGAATTTGATGTTAATAAGAATAGTTTTTATTTTCAAGTGCTCAATTGCAGCAACTGCTTTTTTAACTTTGCATAAACAACTGCTCTTGCACTAAAGAGCTCTTCTTCACTCATCTTTCTCTGAAGAATAAAAAGCACATAATTTAGCCTGAAAGCATTTTTTATTGTTTTATAAAGTAAACTCTGCAATTGGAACTGACTTCCACATATTCATAAGACGTAGTGTGGGTGCTCCAAGAGCTTCTGTGTTTTAGACAGTTTTAAAAGGCAATGATTTAAAAGACAGAGAGGAAGAAGAGGTGGTCATTTGTTAAAAGCATTTGCCAGTCACAAAAGTTGTGTTGAACCTTAGGAGGCTGAGATAGTTTTTTTCTTTTTTTTTTAAATTACTGCTAGCCTAACTACTTTAGATAAGGCATGAGGAAGCTTCTCCTTATGTTTCATCTTAATATAATTTACTTTAATGGAAGACAGTGCTTTGTACAAAAAAGAAATATTTTACAGGGCTAGAAAGTTGCAAGACCTAAGTTTGAGGACTAAAATTCTCTATCATATAAATGTATGTCATAGTTTGACTATTCTGAACTGTTGGGAGCCGGCCACGGAGGCCCACCTGAACGTTAGAGATTAAGGTGGGCTGTGGACCCTGAGACCACTGGGATGTGTTCAGGAGCTGTTGGCCCATTTCCTCTTTCCTTTTTTGCTATTTGGCACACTCAGCAGAAGGAGTTCTGCTGACCTAAGCTGAAGGCTCTGTGACTGTGATAGGCATGGCTAACTGTAGAAACTCATTGTTCCTGTTTCCCATGAAGTGCGGTTTCAGCTTAGGTATTAGATATAATTCAAACTCAGGTCACATTTGGGAGCCTTCTATACAGTACAAGCTTCTTTATAAGATTTAAAAGTATATTTGTAGAGTTAGCATATACATATTGAGAGCTGTTTTCAGCTTTAGAAGGTATAGAAGATTATCTAGAGTTACCAGAGATGGCCCAGCATGAACTTTGGACTGGGCCACATTCCTAAGGGCCCAGTGTGTACTTTGGACTGGGCTGTATTCTTTTAAACCGGTTTTTAGCTACAGTTAGTGTAGTGTTTTTCTACTTATTATAGAAATTGAATTTATTTTACTAATAGAAAGTATTGTAGAATAGGTCATGCTAACATCAGGGAATCATGTTAGTTCAAGCATGATCAAACATGATATTTTGAGGTTTAATAAGAAACCTAACTTTAGAAATTCCATTGTTCCCATTTTCTACTATTGTGGTTTTGACCTTAGTACAATTTGCAGTTTATATTTGGGTTTTATTTTTAGAAGTTTTATTGCTGATGATCAGCTTTATATGTTAGGATTAGGAATTAGAAATTTTTATAGAAATTAAGATAGATATATAGGATTTTAGAATAGCCATTTTGTTAAGAGATTGTAATCAATTGTTCCTAGAAACAGCCCAATGTGATCTTTGGGCTGGGCCACATTCTTTAGGAACTGGTTTGAGCTATAATTAAGAGTTTCTATAGTGTAGGTAGAATTAGCACAGAATAGAAAGGTATTAGGATTTAAGTTAGTCATTAGGTGTTGTGTATGAATAAGTTTTAAAAGTTATTGATTATTAGAATATTATGATGTTAGAATTGTGTTGCTTTTGAGGAACATTAACCAAGCAAAAGGAACAGTGAGATAATTTTGGGATTGTCCTTCCTCATGCTTGGGAAAACGCCTGGTGGATGGGGGATGCCCCTCATCCACCTGGCTTTGTGTTCACATAAAAGTCTTGTGATTTAATTGGGATTGTTCTTCCTCATGCTTGAGGAAACACCTGGTGGTGGGGGATGCCCCTCATCCACCTGGCTTTGTGTTCATGTGAAAGTCTTATGATTTAACCTGTGAAAATTTGAGATAAAAGACTTACGGTTTGTTCCATTAACTGGCTTCTGCACTAGATAGAGTCCAGTCTCTTTCTTTCTCCCCCCGTCTCTTTCTTTCTTTTATTATCTATCTTCCAGTGTTGCCACCACCACCACATCTTTCCAGGGACTCCCCAAAACCTGCAGGGGTTGCCCCTCCACTGAACCTACTTTTGCATTTATAAAAGACCAGAATAGTCCAAATGATAGGCTTTTAGACATCTTAAATCAGTAGTTAAATATCTTAAAATGTACCATGCATGAGCACAATATGTAAAATCAACAAATGGAAAGCTGTTCTTATAAAATGGAATACCCAGGAGACAGTTCACCTCAGAGTGGAAGATGAATTAAATAGAAAATATATAAATTTGACTTATAAACCCTACATATTAGTGGAAAAAAGTAGAATTTTTTTGTAAAATGTATGTCTAATCGTGAGTTTGGGGAAAGGAACAATACCTATTAATGAGATGACAAAAATGTTAAATTATATTCAAAACTAAAAATACTTCTACATATAGTTAAATTTCTTTTTTTTCCAAACTTTTCATTTTTTATTACATTCCATAGTACAAAGCTGTCATTAATAATACCTGTACAGCTGGGCTCAGTGGCTCAGCCTGTAATCCCGTGCCTTTGGGTGGCTGAGGTGAGTGGATTGCCTGAGCCTGCGGGTTCGAGACCCGCCTGGGCAACTTGGCAAGACCTCATCTCTAGTATAAATAAAAAATTAGCAGGGTGTGGTAGCATGCACCTGTAGTTCCAGCTATTTAGAAGGCTGAGGTGGAAGGATCACCAGAGCCCAGCAGGTTGAGGCTGTGGTGGCCAGGAGTGGCCACTGCACTCCAGTCTGGGTGACAGAGTGAGACACCAACTTAATAATAATAATAATAATAATAATAATAATAATAATAATAATACCTGTACAATTTAACAATTTCAATAGCTGTTCAGACACAAATTTATTTCAAACAGATAATTGACAAGCATAATTAATTACAAGTTAGAGTTATACTATCCCAGTGCTTTCAAACATTAATATAGCAGTAATTTACAGTTGTTCAATTATGGTTAGCAAAATAATGTCCAGAGTATGACTGGGAAGTACCACTATAATCCCAGAAAGTCAGAATTCCTTGGGCGAAAAAGTCCCCTGCTATAATTTAGTAGGCACTATTCAAACATTGTGTGCCTATTCAAAGGCCATGATCTCCCAAAGAACAAAAGGAACATCTATATTAAACATGCAAAACAACAACAAAAAATCCATTCATTCAGAAGAACTGCCTCCTCCCCTTCCCTCCCCTCTTCCCTGGGCTTTCTTACCCAGCTTGGTATTAAGATGGACAGTGGTCAAAGCTACGTTGCTTTCACAATCACTGTCAAGCTTACAACATCCACCTTGTGAATGGTATTTATTCTTTACACTTTGAGACTCAGTCTTTCCAAAACAGAAATTAATTTAGGAATGTGGAAAGGAACCATTTTTTTTTTTATAAAAAGGAAAACCAAAAAGCAAAGCCAACTCCATAAACAAATCACAGACACACATGTTAATCCCCACACCATACTGGCCAAGGGAGAAGTGACAACCAATGCCTGTCCTTCCACACATGTTGGTGGAACAGAGCCATTCACACATGTGGCTGTGAGAACACCTGAGCTCTGAGAACTTGTCGGGCCACAGTTGCAGAGACACTAGAGATGACCATGGTCTTGGGACTTTCAGGGATGCCTTCCCTTGGTGTGGGCCTCTGAACCAGCCTGACGGCTTGGTGGGTTCCAACACAGAGCAGGATCAGGAACTCAGTCAGTGGGGCCTTCTTGCTCTTCCCTTCCCAGTATATGGCTGCACAGAATCATGATTTTTTGTTGTTGTTGTTTTGAGCATTCTTTTTTTATATAATCAATATTTTTTATTATGATATTGTGGGGTACAGTTAAGAGTTAGGTATACAAATATGCTTTGTTCAGGCACCTTTGTTGATAAGAGGTGTCTCCCCATCACCTGACAGATGTTTACTACCATTAATCCCATCTCCCTTCTCCCTCCCCATAGTTTCACACCACTGTCAGTCATTTTCTTATGGTATTAAGTTGGATGATCATGGTCCACTATATGAGTGAGAACATGTGATACTGAGATCTTTGTTTCTGTGAGAGGTCACTCAGTATTATAGACTCTAGTTCCATCCAGATTGCTGCAAAATTCATGACTTTGTTCTTTTTTATGGCTGTGTAGTATTCCATCATGTATATGTACCACATGTTTTTAATCTAGTCCTCTTTTGATGGACAGCATGGTTGGTTACAAGTTGTTGCTGTTGTGAGCAATGATATGATAAACATTTGTGTGCAGGTAACTTTTTTATAGAGTGATTTGTGTTCTTCGGGGTATATTCCCAGTAGGAGGATTGCACGGTCTTATGGAAGGTTGATATTTAGAGCTTTTAGGAATCGCCACACTGCTTTCCACAGAGGTTGCACCAGTTTGCATTCCCATCAACAGTGTAGAAGTGTTCCCTTTTCGCCACACCCTCTCCAGCAACTGTTATTTTTTGAATTATTGATAATTGCCATTCTGACTAGAGTTAGGTGGTGTCTCAGTGTGGTTTTGACTTGCATCTCCCTGATGATTAGTGAGGTTGAACATTTCTTCATGTGTCTGTTGGTTGCTCGAATATCTTCCTTTGTGAAGTGTCTGTTCATATCTTTTGCCCATTTTATAATGGGATTGTTTGTTCTTTTTTTTTTCAGCACGTTTGAGTTCCTTGTAGATCCAGGATGTTAAGCCTTTGTCAGACTTGGAGTTGGCAAATACTTTTTCCCAGTCTGTAGGCTGTCTCTCTGCTCTTTTGATGGTTTCTTTGGCTTTGCAGAAGCTTGTTAGTTTAATGAGGTCCCGCTTGTCTATCTTATCTCTTATGGCCTGTGGGTTTCGGGTTTTGTTCAGGAATTGGATGCCAGTTCTGATTTCCATGAGGGTATGCCCTTCCTTTTCTAAGGTTCTTATAGTTTAAGGTTTTACATTTAGGTCTCCGTCCATTTGGAGTTAATTTTTGTGTATGGGGATAGGTAGGGATATTGTTTCAATCTGCATGTGGTCAGCCAGTTTTCCCAGCACCATTTACTGAAGAGGTTCTCGTCTCCCCAGTGGTAGGTGGTGGAGGCTTTGTTGAAGATGAGTTCATTGAGGAATTGAGGTTTCACATCTGGAATCTCAATTCTATTCCATTTGTCTATATGCCTGTTCCTGTACAGGTACCAAGCTGTTTTGATGACTGTAGCTTTATAGTAAAGTTTGAAGTCTGGTAATGTGATACCACCTGCTTTGTTGGTTTTTTTTGCTGAGGATTGTTCTGGCTATTCCTAGTCGTTGTGTTTCCATATGAATTCCTGTGTTGTTTTTTCTAGGTCTGAGAAGAATGTTGCTGGTAATTTGATGGGTATTGCATTAAATCTGTAGATTGCCTTAGGTAAGATGGACATCTTCACAATGTTGATTCTTCCAACTTATGAGCATAGGATGTTTTTCCACTTGTTTGTGTCATCTTTTTTTTTTTTTAGCAGAGTTTTATAGTTTTCATTGTAAAAGTCTTTCACATCTCTGATTAGTAAGATGCCAAGGTATTTCATTTTTTTTATGGCTATTGTGAATGGAATTGTGTTTTTTATTTGGGTTTCTGTTTGTTTATTATTGGTGTAAAGAAATGTGATTGTTTTTTGCACATTTATTTTATATCCTGAGACTTCGCCAAAGGCCTTTATCAGTATAAGGAGGTTTTTGACAGATTCTCGTGGGTTTTCAAGGTATACAACCATGTCATCTGCAAAGAGAGATAACTTGACTTCCTCTTTTCCTATTTGGATTCCCCTGATTGTCTTCTCTTCTCTGATTGCTCTAGCCAGGACTTCCAATACTATATTGAACAACAGGGGTGAGAGTAGGCAGCCTTGTCTTGTTCCAGTTTTCAGGGGAAATGGTTCCAATTTTTGTCCATTTAGGAGTATGCTGACTGTGCATTTCTTGTACATGGCTTTTACTATTTTGAGGTATGTTCCCCGTATGCCTAGATGTTCGAGGGTTTTTATCAAGATGGGGTGCTGGATTTTATCAAAAGCTTTTTCTGCATCTAATGATATAATCATGTGGTTTTTGTTTTGACTTCTGGTGATGTATTTAATTACATATATGATTTTACGAATGTTGAACCAGTCTTGCATCCCAGGAATCAAGCCTACTTGGTCATGATGGATGATTTTTGAGATGTGTTGTTGAATTTGGTTTGCTAGGATCTTGTTGAGAATTTTAGCATCTATGTTCATCAAAGATATTGGTCTGTGGTTCTCTTTTTTTGTCGGTATTTACCTGGCTTGGGTATCAATTTGATGTTAGTTTTGTAAAATGTTTTGGGGGAGAGTTCCATCTTTCTCAATCTCCTGAAATACCTTCAGTAAGATTGGGATCAGCTCCTCCTTAAATGTCTTGTAGAATTCTGCTGGAAGCCATCTAGTCCAGGGCATCTTTTTGTAGGTAGTTTTCTTATTACATAGTCAATTTCCTTGATTGTTATTGGTCTATTTAGGGTGTCAATTTCTTCTTGTTTCAACCTAGGCAGGTTGTGTAATGACAGAAAGTCCTCCATTTCCTTGAGGATTTCAAGTTTGTTTCCATACAGGTGTACATAGTAGTCTTTAATGATCTTTTGTATTTCTTCAAGATCAGATGTGACTTCATCTTTTGTGTTTCTGATTGTGCTTATTTGGGTTTTTTCTCTCTTTTTCTTGGTCAGTCTAGCTAGGGGACCATCAATTTTGTTTATCCTTTCAAAGAACCAGCTTTTTGTTTCATTGATTTTTTGTATTATCTTTTTGTCTTCTATGTCCTGGATTTGGACTTTTATTTTGGTGATCTGGATTCTACTGCTGAAGTTTGGGTTTTTGTGGTCTTGTTTTTCCAGCTTTCTTAGGTGGCTTGTTAAGCTGTTAATTTGTGTTCCTTCCATTTTCTTCATGTGTGTTTGTAGGGATATAAATTTCTCTCTTACTACAGCTTTCAAGGTGTCCCAGAGATTTTGGTAAGATGTTACTTCATTTTCATTTGTTTCCAGGTATCTTTTGATTTCTGTTTTGATTTCATCATTGACCCAGGAGTTGTTTAACATCATGCTGTTTAGTGTCCATGTCTTTGTGGGTTTGGGGGGGATCTTGTAGGTGTTAATGTTTATTTTTATTCCATTGTGATCCAAGAAAGTGCATGGCAAAATTTTGGTCCTTTTAAATTTGCTTATGCTTGATTTATGGCCAAGTATGTGGTCGATCTTAGAATATGTTCCATGAGGTGATGAGTAGAATGTGTATTCTTTGGTCTTTGGATGGAATGTTCTGTAGGTATCAATTAATTCCATTTGGTCAAGAGTCACATTGAGGTTTCAGATCTCATTGCTGATTTTTTTGTACTGATGATCTGTCTAGGGTTGTGAGTGGGGTATTAAAGTCCCCAGTTATGATGATGTTGGAGTCAATATCTTTCTTTAGTTTTTCTAGAAGTTGCTTTATTGAAAGTTGGTGCACCCATGTTAGGTGCATAATGTTTAGGATAGATATTTCTTGTTGATGGAGTGAACCTTTTATCATTATGTAGTGGCCCTCTGTACCTTTTTAAATTTTTGATAGCTTAAATGGTATTTTGTCTGAAAATTAGGATCACTACTCCTCCTTTCTTTTGTGTTTCATTCACCTGAAAATTTTATCCCATACTGTTACTTTGAGTCTGTGTATGTCCTTTCTAGTGAGATGTGTCTCTTGAAGGCAGTATATTGTTGCCTGGTGATATTTTATCCATTTTGCCATTCTATGTCTTTTCAGTGGTGCATTTAGTCCATTCACATTCAGGCTAATTATTGAAATGTGAGAGTTCATCCCTATTATAGAGTTCTTATAGAATTGTTGCTCTTCCATTTGTTTTTTGTCTTTCTTTTGGTTTTGGGGGTTGGTTCATGTGTATTTTATTCTTTTTCCTGTACTCTTGTGAAGAACGTTGTTCTTTTTTCCTTTTCTTCTGTGTTTAGTACTTTCTTAAGTGTTTCATGTAGAGGTGGTCTGGTGGCAGTGTAAGTTCTTAGGGATTGGATATCTGGGAATGATTTTAATTCTCCCTCACTGATGAAGCTTAACGTGGCCAGATAGATTATTCTTGGTTTAAATTCTTTATCTTTTAGGACTTTGAAGATAGGGCTCCAAGTTTTCATAGCCTGCAGGGTTTCTGTAGATAAATCTGCTGCTATTCTAATTGGTCTTCCATGGTAGGTGATCTGGCCTTTTTCTCTTGCTGCCTTTAGGATTTTTTCTTTTATGCGTACTTTGTTTAGGCAAATTATTATGTGTCTAAGAGTTGGTCTTCCCATTTGTTGTGTTGGAAGGGTTCTCTGAATCTCTTGTGTTTGAATTATTGCATCACTGATTAGATAAGGGAAGTTTTCTTGAATGATCTCATGGAAAGTTTGTTCCAGTGTGGTCTCTGTCTCTCTTTCTGCCTCAGGACTGCCAATTACTCTTAGGTTTGGTCTCTTGAAGTAATCACTCATCTCTTGAAGGTTTTGTTCTGTCTTTTTGAGCTTGTTTTTTGTGTTTTAAGAGTTTGGATTTTGTCGAAGATGAGTTGGTTGAGGAATTGAGGTTTTGCTTCTGGAATCTCAATTCTGTTCCATTGATCTATATGCCTGTCGTGTGCCAATACCAAGCTGTTTTGATGATTGTAGCTTTATAGTAAAGTTTGAAGTCTAGTATTGTGATACCACCTGCTTTGTTTTTTTTGCTGAGGATTGTTCTGGCTATTCTTGGATGTTTGTGTTTCCATATGAATTCCTGTGTTGTTTTTTCTAGGTCTGAGAAGAATGTTGTTGGTAATTTAATGGGTATTGCATTGAATTTGTAGATTGCCTTGGGTAAGATGGGCATCTTCACAATGTTGATTCTTCTGATCCATGAGCATGGGATATTTTTCCACTTGTTCATGTCAGCTTTGATTTCTTTGAACAGTGTTTTGTAATTTTCATTGTAAAGGTCTTTCACGTCTCTGGTTAGGAAGATGTCAAGGTATTTCATTTTTTTGTGGCTATTGTGAATGGAATTGTGTTTTTTATTTGGGTTTCTGTTTGTTTATTATTGGTGTAGAGAAATGCGATTGTCTTTTATACATTTATTTTGTATCCTGAGACTTTGCCTACCAATGGGGAGAGGAGAACCTATTCAGTAAATGGTGCTGGGAAAACTGGTTGACCACATGCAGAAGATTGAAACAGGACCCCTATCTATCCCCATGCACAAAGGTTAACTCCAAATGGATCAGAGATCTAAATGTAAAACCTCAAACCATAAGAACCTTAGAAAAGGAAGGAAATACTCTCATGCAAATCGGAACTGGCATCCAATTACTCTACAAAACCCGAAACCCACAGGACTTAAGAGAGAAGATAGACAAATGGGACCTTATTAAACTGACAAGCTTCTGCAAAGCCAAAGAAACCATCAAGAGAGCAGGGAGACAGCCTACAGACTGGGAAAAAGTATTTGCCAACTCTAGGTCTGACAAAGGCTTAACATCCTGGATCTACAAGGAACTGAAACGTACTGAAAAGAAGAAAACAAACAACCCCATTACAAAATGGGCAAAAGATATTGAACAGACACTTCACAAAAGAAGACATTCGAGCAGCCAACAAACACATGAAGAAATGCTCAACCTCACTAATCATCAGGGAGATGCAAAACAAAACCACACTGAGATACCACCTAACTCCAGTCAGAATGGCAATTATCAACAAGTCAAAAAATAACAGCTGCTAGAGAAGATGTGGTGAAAAGGGAGCACTTCTACACTGTTGGTGGGAGTGTAAACTAGTGCAACCTCTGTGGAAAGCAGTGTGGCCATTCCTAAAAGCTCTAAAAACTGACCTTCCATATGACCCTGAAATCCCCCTACTGGGAATATACCCTGAAGAACACAAATTACTCTATAAAAAAGATACCTGCACACGCATGTTTATTGCAGCATTGTTCACAATAGAAAGAACCTGGAAACAACCATGCTGCCCAACAAAAGAGGACTGGATTAAAAAAATGTGGTACATATACACGATGGAATACTACGCAGTCATAAAAAAGAACAAAATCATGAATTTTGCAGCAACCTGGATGGAACTAGAGTCTATAATACTGAGTGACCTCTCACAGAAACAAAGATCAGAATATCACATGTTCTTACTCATATAATGGACCTTGAACATCCAATGTAATACTATAAGAAAATGACTGATGGTACTGTGAAATTATGGGGTGGGGGATGGGATTAACAGTGGAAATATCTGTCTGGGACTGGGAAAACACCTCTTATCAACAGGGTGCCCGAATGAAACGTAACTGTACACCTAACCCTTAACTGTACCCCACAAAACCATAATAAAAATACTGATTAATTATTAAAAAAAAGGCAGCAATATAAAAAAAAAGAGTTTGGGTTAGTTCTATATTTTGGTCCTCAAGCTCTGAGATTCTTTCTTCTGCTTGGGTAATTCCGCTTTCCATGCTTATTAGTTTGTTATTTATTTCATTCACAGTATTCTCTATTACTGTTATCTCAGATATCAGGTCCTTCCTAGTTTCTTCTTATCTCTCCTCAATTCTTTTTAATCTCTCCATTAATGTCTTGATATCTAGGTTTGTAGTTTGGGACCAGTCATTCTGTGGGCTCTTCATTGTTTGCATTCCGAAGTCAGTTTTCTCGGTGTCTGCCCTCCCAGGGGTCTGGGAGGGACCCATATTCTTCTTTTGGTTTTTCTTCACTTATGTAGATTTTTATCTCTCTCCCCTTTTCCCTCCTACTCCTTAATTCTTTTTTTCAGGGAATGTGGGGTTGCTTTTGTTCATTTGTGCAATCTCCTGTTCTTCCTTATGAGAGTCCTCTGGTTTTGTTCACTATTGAGGTTGGGGTGTAGGCTGCAAGTTGTACTTTTTGTAGTTTTTAGGTTTCAGGGGGAAGCTGTGATTCAGAATCTATATGCTGGTTCCAGCATCCACCAACGGGTATATGAGCACACTGGAACCTATTTCCCACTGCCTTATAATCTGTCTGTGCAGTGGTATGTAGGTTTTTTTCCCTGGAGGAAAAGGTGGTACAGAAGAGGAAAATAATGGGGGAAAGGGGGAGGTCAATAGGAAGTTAGAAAGTGAGGAGAGTGAGAGGGAAAACAGACATACATACCAACTGACAGGTGAAAAGGAGACACAAGGCCAGAGAGAAGTGAAAAAAAACACGTGAGCAAAATTCCCTAAAGAGTACTGGTAGTTACACAGAGACAGACCAATAAAATCATGAAACAGATAGTGTGAATCAGGAAGCAAACAACAGCGAGCAAAACTAACAGTCAAAATGATAAAATCAAAAGTCAAAATAGGAGATCTGATCACCAGCCTCTCCCCTTTGTTCTCCGTGCATGCAGCTAGATTTACTCCCAGCGTGTGAGTCTGTGACGTTGCCTTTGTCTGATTCAGCAGGGGAGGGGCTTTGTCTCCTGTTTAGTGATGTTACCTTAGGAACCGAGGTGGAGGCAGCTGATAGGTGGGTGGGGCAATGTAAATATCTGCCTGGAGGATGGCCGAGATGGCAGTTTCACTTTTCGCAGATCTTTTCTCTCCACTCATCCGGGTCCTGTCTGGGTCCCTGTGTGATCCACTGTGATGGACTATGCTGGATTGGGAGGCACCGGGGATCAGCTGCACAGCTGGGTGCTGGATCCTGGGTACCACCAGCAGGCTGGGGTGGAGAAGGGGGTCGGGAATTCCCTCCTCTGGAGCTGAGATCCTCTGGTCAGCACCTCCTTAGATAGCTGTTCCCTTATACCACCATGGGGTCGCTGCACTGAGTGCCTCAGCCAGAGTGGGCCAGAGCTCCTGAGCTCCAAAGCTCCAAAGGGCAGGCGGTGGGCAGTGAGAGTGGCCCTGGGTCCCTCACAGGGTACTTCAGCCAGAAATGGGACCAGTATCTCTGAGGGGCGGGCACTCAGAGCCTTCCTGGGTGACTGGCAGCTTGGTGCTGGGTGCTGGACGAGACTATGTAGTCAGGGAGGGAGCCAAGACCTGGGACTCCTGCACAGCAGAAGTCACATATAGTAGAGCAGCAGCAGCCAGGGCCTTAGTATCCGGCCCTGCATGGGACCAAAGTTCCCCAGGCCTCAGATCAGTGCGTCTGGTGGTGGGAAGGTGGTTGGGCGAAGAAAAGTAAGAGCCTTTTTGGGAACTCACGTTTGGAGAATCTCACAAATCCACCTATGCCATAGCCATCTTACTGGAACTCCAGAATCATGATTTTTGAAGGTGAAGACAATGAACACTACAGGAAGTGACACTAGTACTCAGGAGTGCTTATGAAGAAAAGAACAAAAAGGAAAAAAATGTTCATGGTACCTCTATATTGTATATACTCACAGCAAAACATTTTGTGTTGAACTTCTGCACTTACATTTTAAAACAAGATTCCCATTAAAACACACACACATCACACACACACTGACAATAACAAAATAAAAACACTGTCTGAATACTGCACGAAGGGTTCTAGGTCATCCATGTCACCCTCGTATCAGGTTCTTGAGCCCAGCCCATGGCTAAGTCAAACACACTCTGCATTAGTGTCTCAGATCCAGGGCCCTGACTCTAGCAACCTTGAGGTTAAACTGTTATGTATATTATATCTACATGCAGATACAGTATTTTATGTTAGGAGGCAAGCACATGTGTCAAGGTGTTACGCTACCAAATATCAGGAGATGGCTGGGGACAGAGAACAGTTAATAAAAGAAAAGAACTATATTACCTGTTGGGAGATAATATAACTGGCTTACAATCCTTTAAATTAAAATAAATTGGTACAGAAAAGAAGTAAATCAAAAAAATATATTACTAAAATAATCCAGAAAGATTTTTCCATTGTCCAACATGTTCCTAATAAAACAAGTCAGAATTAATCATGACTTGAGCAGTTAAAAGGAGAATATTAACTTCTGAAAGGAAAGCACTGGACCTTCTGGGTAGGTGTTTGGCACCCAAAATTTGACTGAAGAAGAATGCTGTTTTTTAATATCAAACCAAAGTGCAAAGCAATATAAATAGAGGCCAAGTCTTCTCTTGATGGTTGATTTACTTCTGTGAGACAGACTGGAAATTCCTTTTCTATTAACAATTTACACTTGAAGCATTAGGTTTTCCACTGATGAGGGGAAGAAATGGGCTTCTGCTCTCCTTGAAGTCAGGAAAGCTAAGGTATCCTTCTTAGAGCTGAACCGGAATTGGAGGTGAGAAATGTTGGTGCTTGAAAAGTTAGGCTGCTTTGCATCTACCTAGCATCTAGAACCAATTCCAGCCTCATAACTCAGTTGTGAATGAACTCCCTTAGGCATTTGGTAGCCATGTAGCCAAGTAGTTCAAGACTAGAAAAACCCTGAAATGGGTGAAAATGCAAGCTGTTATCTGGAGATGTGCGTGTATGTTCTGGAGGGAGAGAGGGTCTCATTCTGGGCACTGAAAGGCACATTTAAGAAATCACAAATCAAAATAGTGTCATCATGGGAGCTACTGATGATTTAAAACTCATCAAACTGTAGCTGAAACACACGTCCAGAATGTTCCACCAATGTGCAGTAAACAAAAAGTGCTCAGGGAGGCTCGAGGATCCAGAGCAGCTTGCAAGTCCCAAACTTTAATTTTCCCACCATAGGCTCCACTGACAATCCTCTTGCTATCAAATCAGATGCAACAGACCAATTCTTCATGACCCTCTAGGACTCTTAAATAGGTGTCACACTCAGTATCCCAGAGCCTAATGGTGTTATCTGATGATGCACAATTAACCAGCTAATCCCTGTACTGGAGATAGGCAATGCCTCACTTGTGCCCATTGAGAGTATGAACAAACTCACAGGTACCCATGCTCCAGACATTGATGGTCCTGTCACCAGAGGCAGACACGATGTATTTATCATCAAAGTCTACTACGTTCACAGCAGCACAGTGGCCAACCAGGATATGGGGTAAAGTGATATCGGTGGCAGAAGCCATGTCCCACATGGCAATGGAGCAGTCCTTAGAATAGGTCACCACGAGTTCATTGCTGAAGCATAAGTGCAGCACAGCCTCATTGTGGTAGATCAGTGTGTTCAGCACTTCACCCGTGTTCATATCCCAGACTCTCACTGTAGAATCTGAAGAGCAGTTAGAATGACACGTTCATCATACTGGAGACAAAGGTCAGAGCCTGTGTGTTCTGTTAACACTTTCAAACATTACAGACTAGTTTTATCCCAAATCTTAATAGAACTATCTCGTAGGCCATTAATAACTTTTTAATCATCATTCTGTAAACAGTAGACGCCTTTAGTATTTTCCGAATGGCACTGAATCCTCTGCAAGTTGTGTCATCCACACTGTCAGTTAGTTTCTATAGTCTCTATATTCTGGATAATCTTTGGGTATAATGGTCTACAAAATGAATTGGGAGGGCCATCTGTGGGTGTGTTTTAAGTACTGATCCCACCCTCTTCTTTTCTGAAAGGCCCTTCCACAGGGGATCAGTGTGTACCATTCGTTCAATAAGCTTATTTCAAAGCATCCCTTCTGAGATCACTCACTGCCATTCTTTACACACCAGTTCTGCTGCACACAGAGATCTGGCATCCAGGTAGTAAAGAATGTTTTCTGCTATGATCTAAGCCTTGCTCTGGTAAGGTGGTAATAAAGTCTCACTGCAACATGGGCTTCAGGTAAGAGTTAATATGTCCATTCCAATAATGGCACATTCGTGAAATAAGATGTTCCACAAATTCCACTTGATCTGATTCAGACCACTAGTCAAAATATTTAATACACAAGTCTTTTTCTTTTTGGTAGTTTCCTTCTGATGGCCTCTTTCTGGAGACGATCACAGACGATGTTCCATTACTTATCTGGGAAATATCTTGTACCTCAGATCCACCAATCCAGAATGAACGGGGGTATTCCCTTTCAAACTAGTCTGAGGACAGACAGCGGTCAAGCAGCTTCCAAGATTCTTTCCATTTACTGTATCCAGCTTTCTTTAACAAAATCTCAAACATGCACTTCAGTAACATGAGCTCGATGGTCTTGTCCTCAATCAACGAGTTGGGCACCATGGCAGCCCCAGCGGCCATGCCTGGCTCTCCCTGGGCAGCAGCTAGCGCCCGGGCGGAGGAGGCGATAGGGACGGTGGCAGCTATTGTACCCACTCTAGCTGCCAGCCTGCCCAGGCCACAGGCAGCTCCCATTAAATTTCTGAAAATCTAATATACAGAGAAAATTTTTAAATCTTCTACAAGTATTGGGAAGGATTTATACATAATAATAAATGTTATTTTGGTATTTATATTGGTATTTATGGTATTTATTAACACTTAAATTAATAAATCTAAATAATTTTAATGTAATAAGTGGATGCCAGAAGTCAATGTAATGAAGTTTAAAATACTGAAAAAATGTGTCAACTTTGAATCCTATATCTAAAAAAATATTTTAAGTAGAAAGATAATATTTAGATATTTTTACATAAACAAAATCTGAGAAAATGCATTACCAGCACACCCACACTAAAAGAAAAAATCTTAGGTAATTTCTTCAGGCATAAGGGAAAAAAGATAACAGATTGAAATTAAGATCTGCAGGCATAAATGGAAATGGCAATGGTAAATATATGTGTATGTGTGAAAGACTCTTTTCCCTTCTTTTCTTCAATTATTTGAAACCTACTAAAGTTAATTAGTAGGTTTCAAATAATTAGTGGGTTTTAGCAAGGTCTACAAATACAAGATCAATATATAAATATTAATGATATTTCTATAGACTAACAAAAAACAATTAGAAATTAAAACTTCTGAAAATGCACTACAAAATAACATTAAAATGTGTGCAGCAAACAGGGACATCTATAAAATATATGTATAAAATTTGTGTAATGGACAATATTAATCATTAATGAGAGAAGTCAAAAGAGACCCAAATACATGGAAAAATATGCAATCTTCATATAATGGAAAATGTGATAGTGTTAAGATGGTCTATTTGCCTTGAATTTACCTATGAGTTCAAGAAAATTTGAATCAAAACATCATGAGTTATTTTTTGAAGAAATTGACAAGGTAGTTCTAAAAATTTATATGTAAAACACAAATTTTCTCAAATAGCCAAGACCATTTTAAAAACATGTAAAAAGATGCTGGGGAGGATGTAGCAAAAAGGGAACAGTTCTGCACTGTTGGTGGGAGTGTAAAGTTGTACAGCCTTTGTGGAAAACAGTGTGGTGATTGTTAAAAGTTCTAAAAATCAACCTTCCATAGGACCTCACAATCCCCCTACTGGGAATATACCCAGAAGAACTCAAATCACTCGACAAAAAAGATACCTGCACATGTATGTTTATCACAGCATTGTTTGCACCAGCGAGAACATGGAACCAACCATGCTGCCCGTCAAAAGTGGACTGGATAAAAAAAATGTGGTACATATACACAATGGAATATTACATAGCCATAGAGAAGAGCAAAATCATGAACTTTGCGGCAACATGGGTGGAATTAGAGTCTATAATACTGAGTGATCTTACACAGAAACAAAGAACTGAGTATCACATGCTTTCACTCATAAGTGGACCTTGAATAACTACTGTAATACTATAGGAAAAGGATTGACAGTAGTGGGAAACTGTGGGAGGGAGGAGGGTGGGGAAGTGGGATTGACAGTATTCGAAATCTGCCTGGAGAAGAGGGATACACCTCATCAACAAGGGTACCTGCGCAATGAATATTTGTACACCTAACCCTGAATTGTACCACACAATTTTAAATTAAATTAATTTAAAAAAAAATGTAAAAAGCTCAACCTATATGATTTCAAGACATTATGAAATATGATGATAAAGTATGGTATTGCCATAAATATTGACATCTAGATAAATTGAAAAAATACAGAGTTTAGAAGTATACCTTTAATTATAAGGTGAATTGATTTCTGACAAAGTTAGCAAAGTAGTTCAATGGGAAATGACTAGCCTTTCAAACAATTGGTGCTGGGAGTGATACCAGCAAAGATAATGAAATAAAGTTGCCTGTCTCTTGTCTCTCCCACAAAAAAGGAACTAAAATAATGTATATTTTGAAAGAATTTATTGAGGAAGTGTGCTGGAGATCATCAGAAGAACAGCAAAACCTCTGTGAAGTATGAAAGCTCAGAATAGCCTCACAGAGTAGGGAACAAGGTAATCTGCCTCTGTCACACTCTCTCTCCCATTGGAATCAGATTAGCACAACTGGTAACCTCTTCTCATGGGAAAAAATTAATCTGGAGACCCTCAGTGGTTACCTTTATTGTCACAGATGCCAGAAGTCATTGCTACAGAACAGTCTCCTACTCACCACAGGCTCTATGACCAGTGTAAATGGTTGGGAGTTTATGGAGTGGCAGTCTCCAAAAGCAGGGACTCTCCTGACACCTCCACCTTTGCAATATAAGCAACTATGGCACAACACCATCTTGAAACTGAACCCTTATCTGGTGTCCATCCTGCTCTGGGCACCATTAGCCTACACATTTTTCCATTTCTGAGTGCCTGCCTTCATTTTACTAAGTTCACATGGATGTCTACAACACAAATAACCTAGCTACTCAAAGCCTAAGCCCAAAGGAACAACTGGAAACCTCAACATCCAAACTCACAAGGTACCCATCACTGAGAAAAACAGGTGGGCCTACAATACAGGAAAGCCCATGAAGCTGCCAGGCCAGCACGGACCTGCCCCTGACTTTTTACTCAGCAAGTGGCAATGCCGGATCGCCAGAAAGAGAGAGAGAGAGAGAGAGAGAGAGAGAGAGAGAGAGAAAGTCCTGCATAGCCTCTGGGTCTGTGCATTCCCAGCTTGACAGCAAGTCTAGATAGAGGTGGCCCTAACTGACCATATAGAATTATCACTCAGATATTTAACATATGCATGCCTGTCCCACACCAGATAGCAGCCCTGAAGCGACCTCATCTTCCAGGAAACTCTTTATACAACCTGCTGCCTTACCACAATTTGCATGTGACTGAACAAGAGCCAGTCCAATCCAATGCCCCCATCTACAACAAAACTACACCACTGTCATAAACTAGTGCAGCCTAGACCCCTGAGATATTTGCAGATACCACAGGCAAAGATTACAGTAGAAGAATCTGAATGAAGGCAATGCTACTGAGTGCATCCACAAAACCAATGCATCTGACATCCACAGATCTATTTACAGAAAAAGCCTCTTGTTATAAAAGATAATCTATAAAATTGGGAACAAGCAACTGTTTTTGTTATGTGCACAGATGGCAACATAGGAATACACACACACACACACACAAATAGTAGGTAAACATGACATAAGCAAAGAAACACAAAAACTCTCCAGTAAAAGGTCTTAAAGAAAAGAATGTTTGCAATATGCCTGAAAACATTCAAAACAAAAATCTTAAGAAAACTCAGTGAAATACAAAATAATACAGACAAACAATTCAATGAAATCAGAAGAATAATTCGTGATATGAATGAGAAATTCAGCAAAGTATACACACACAAACACACACACACACACGCGCGCGCAAAACGTAGAGCAGAAGAATTTGTTGAAATAAATACAAGATCCAAGATCCAGAGAAGTTATTTTTTAAAATAAAAGATAGGTAAAGACCTTCCTTGACAAGCAAAAACTGGGATAATTTAATACCACTAGACTGGTCTTATAGCAAATGCTTAAAGAAGTGCTATGATAAAAAAGAAAGGATAATAATATAAGAACACATAAAAGTACAGAATTTATCACATAGGCAAACCCTTGCCATACCTGGAATAGAGTATTGGTCAGTAGTTCTCTTTCTTTGTATGATCTTTTCCCGGTTTGGGTATCAATGTTGTGTTAGCTTCATAAAATTATTTGAGGAGAAGTCCACCTTTCTCAATTGCCCAAAATACTTTCAATAGGATTGGTATCTGCTCCTCCTTGTATGGTTTGTAGAATTCTACTGGAAAGCCATCTGGTCTGAGGTTTTTGTGGGTTTTTTTGTTTGCTTTTGTAAGTAGTTTTCTTATGACATAGTCACTTTCCTGCATTGCTATTGGTCTATTTAGGATCTCAATTTATTCTTGTTTCTATCTGAAGAATTTGTGATGTCAGAAAGTAATCCGTTTCATTTAGGCTTTCAAGTTTGTTTACATACAAGTGTACATAGTAATCTCTGAAATCTTTTGTACATCTTCAGGCTCAGTTTTGACTTGATCTTTTGCATTTCTGATTGTGTTTATTTGGGCTTTTTTTCTCTTTTTCTTGGTCAGTCTTGAGCATCTAGGCATAGATGGAACATAACTCAAAATAGTAAGCACCATCTATAATAAACTTACAGTCAACATACAGAAAATTGAAGCATTTAAATTTAAATCAAAACCACAAGGAGATATCATATCACTTAACTTAGAATGTCTTTTATCAAAAAGACAAGAATAACAAATGCTGTTTATAATGTGGAGAAATAGTAATTCACATACAAAGTTGTTGGGACTATAAGTTAGTACAGCCATTGTGGAAAATTATATGGAGTTCTTCAAGAAACTAAAACTAGAACAATCATATGACCAATCACTCTCACTGCTGAGTACATATTCAAAATAATGAAAATCAATATATGAAAGAGATATTAGCAATTGTACATTTATTTCAGCAATATTCATAACTGTGAAGATATAAAATAAAGCTAAATATTCAGCAATCGATAAATGAATCAAGAAAATATATATTATGTATACACACACACAATGATATATTATTCAGCCTTAAAAAATAATGTAATCTTGCAATTTTCAGCATCATAAATGGAATGTAAGGACATGTTAAGTGAAGTAAACAAGGCATAAAAAGGCAAATATCACAAGTTTCACTTGTATATCAGAGATCAAAAAGCATATCTAGTAGAGATACAGTGTAGAATAGTGGTTATCAGAGGCTGGAAAAGAGAAAAAGGAGATGAATAGAGAGGAGAAATAAGTTCTAGTATTTGAGAGTACTGCAGAGAAATTATAGTTATATCAAAACAATTTTAAAAAAGAATTTAAATTCTTTCAACACCAAGTAAAAACAAATGTTTGAGGTGATGAATATCTCGATTACTTTTATTTGATTATTACAGACAGCATACATATGTCAAAATATTACATACACCACAAAATATGTACAGCAAACATATTTCAATAAAATGGAGGAAAAAAGATGGAAGATGTCTAATAACCAACCTAAAAAAACAACAAACTAAACTCATGAATGAAGTTATTTCCTTCATAAAAAAGACTCCAAAAATCGACCCTGGTTTTTCCATCACGTGAGGATATAATTAGATAGTTCCATCTATAAACCAGAAAATGGATCCTCAGTGTCTTGATCTTGGAATTAATTTCCTGCCTCCAGAGTGATGAGAAATAAATAAATTCATGTTATTTATAAGCACCTGGGCTGTGATATTTAGTCACAGAAACTCGAATGGACTAAGATAATAGCCATGTAGTATGTAGTATTTTATGTATGGTGTCTCTCACATCATATAATGCCTTTGAGATCTATCAATGTTCTTATTTACTACAAAATTTAATTCTTTTCATTGTTGAGTTTTATTGCAATCTATAGATAAACTATAATTTGATTATACACCACACACTATAATTCTTTCCATTTATCACTAATAATAATTTTTAAATATTTCAGCACGAAATTTTTAATTTAATACTTTTATTGGCTTATTTTAACTATTCATATTTATAGAGTAAAATTTCATGTTTTGATACATACATTATATACTAATCAAATATGGCATTTGGTGTATTAATCACTATGCATTAATCATTTATTCCTGATGAGAACATTCAAAAGCCTATGTTCCAGCAATTTTGTATATATTTTATTGTTCACCATAATCACTCAATTGTGCAATAAAACAGAATTAGTCTTCCTACCTCATTTTCATTTTGTACTTGTTGACCAAGCTCTCTCCATTCTCCACTTTTTTCTCCTCTTCCCTGGGGAGAGTCTCTGGTAACCAATTTTCTACTCTCTGCTTTTTAATACCATTTTTTAAAGATTACACATATGATTGACCATGTGGTATTTGTATTTTTGTGTCTGGCTTATTCTATTTAACATGGTACAGGTCAATCCATGTTGCCTCAAATGTCAAGATTTTATCTTCTTTATGAATGAATGAATATAACTCAATTGTGTATATACTACACTTCCTTAAAATAATTAAAATAATCATTCACTATAATTAAGTGGAATTCTTCCCACAATCCAATGGTGTTTCAGCATATGCAAATAATTAAATGTAATATATCACATTAACAAAGTAAAGAACAAAAACATAATAATTTCAATAAGTAGGAAGAAAGCATTTGATGAACTCCAGCACCTCTTTATGATAAAAGCTCTTAACGAATTAGGTTAGAAGAAATGTACTTCATTGCAATAGAGGCCATATATGACACACTCACAGTTATCATTAACAGAGGAAAGTTGAAAGCTTTTTCTCTAGGAACTGGAAGAAAACAAGAATGCTTACCTTTAGTACTTCTACACAGTACTGAAAGATTTAGTAGGGAGCAATTATGCACGATACAAAAATAAAAGGTATCCACATTGGAAAGTTACACTTTCTGTTTGTAGACAATGGGATCTTACATATAGAAACAACTAAAGGTTCCTCCAAAGTACTGTAGGAACTAATAAATGAACTTAGAAAGCATTATAATAAAAATCAACATGAATAAAGTCTTAGCATTTTAATATGCCAACAGTAAGCTATTTGAAAAAAAATCAAGAAAACAATCTCATTTACAATAGTTACAAAAATACAAGTGATTCTTATATGCAGTCAGATTTGAGAATCACTGTTCATAAAAAGAAGACAATATGACTGGTATAGTTTTTTTTAATATCTTCTGTATCTAAAGATAAAAATAATCAGAGTTTTTTAAAATCAATGTACTTAAATTATTTTTTGATCACCTACTATGTGTCAGGTATTGACCTAGATTGAGCAGTGAACAAAAATAATAAAACTGTCTTCAAAAATTTAAGCCTCGGGGCAAGACAGATATAATAACATTGTAACTTAGTAATATATATATTTGATTTGCCATTAATGCAAAAGAAAAAATAAGACAAGGGAAACTACAAGGTAAGGGATTGAGGTTTTGGCTTCTACAACAAATACATAGAAGGACTGTAACAACAGAAATAACAACAACCTATCTAATCCTTATTGAGTACTTTCTAAATTCCAATGTTTATTCTTGAGTCCTTACATGTAAAGTACAAAATAACCTGATTCTGCAAGCAGTTTAATTATTTACATTTTACAAATTAAAGTGAACTGACATAGAGAAATATAAAACAATTTTCTTAAACTTAAAGCTATTCAGTGACAGAACTGGGAGTCAAACCCCAAATCTGCATTTTTAATCTAGTATATCTAGTTTGTTCTAGATTAAAGATGATTAATATTTAAATAGCATTTTCTCTTTGCTAAATAAGCTTTTTTAAAAAACATTATGTTTTAGAAAAGCTTTTGCTCCTATTTTTTTCAGTTGTTGTCAGTGAGTGTCTTTAATTCTTTGTTTTCTATTCTGTAACACTGGTATATGTATCTATTTTTTCTACCAGTATCAGGTTGTTTCAGTTACTGTGGCCTTGCAGTGCATTTTGAATTCAGAAATGTGATGTCTCTAGCCTTGTTCTTTTTGCTTAGAATTGCTTTGTTTGTTTGGGTTCTTATTTGTCTCCATATGAAATAAACAATGGAAAAAAGAATGCTATTCAATAAATTGTACTAAAGAAGCTGGTTAATCATATGTAGAAGAATGAAGCTGAATCGCCTATCTCTCACCATATAGAAAAATTAGATCAAGATGGATTATGTACTTAAATTCAAGATTAAAAAACTATAAAAATCCTAGGAAAAAACTAAGAAACACTCTTGTAAATTAGCATTTGTTACCAATTTATGACTAAGTCTTCATAACAGACACAGCAGAATAAAAACTGGACAATTGGAACCTAAATAAATTAAAGAGATTCTGCACAATGAAAGGAACTATCACAAAATGAATAGAAAACCTATATATTGGTAGAAAATATTTGTAAACATGCATACAACAAAGGCCTTATATTTGCAATCTATAAGGAACTTAAATCATCATCAACAACAACAACAAAATTCCATTAAAAGTGGGTAAGAACATAAACAGGTATTTCTCAAAAGAAGGATCATAAGCACACAATAAACATGTTTAAAATACTCAACATCACTAATCATCAGATAAATGAAAATCAAAACTACAAGATACTGCCTTATACCAGTCATAATGGCTATTAGGAATAAGTTAAAAAACAATGGATGTTGGTGAGGTTGCAGAAAAAGTGAACACTCATATACTGTTGGTGGAATGCAAACTAGTTCAACCCCTCTGGAAAGTAGTTTGGAGCTTTCTCAATGGCCTAAAATTGGATTACCACTAGACCTAGACATCCCATTACTGGTATATGCCAAAAGAAAACATAAATTGTTCTACAAAAAGAAACCTGCATTCCTATGTTCATTGCAGTCCTATTCACAATAGCAAAAGCATGGAACAATTGCAATAATTTCACAGTGAATCACATTTGAATTTCCAACTAAACATGAGTTGTCTTTTAAACTAAACATGAAACTGGAAAGCCAGATACACCTTATAAAATTAAGGAGCTCAGCGACCCTAGTTGGGGTCTGAAAGTATATTGTAGGATGCAAGAAAAGATAATGCAAATTCAAAAATATTACCAACCAGTTTGTATTTCCAAATTGTACAAACATTTTTAAAAATCAGATTTTAAAAATATTAATATGATTCTTTTAATAGCAGCAATAAGGCTTTAATATCACTAGTGCATAAAAATTTTATATCATTTTGACATATAGCAAAATTTTTAATGATATTAAAATACCAGTGAACATTCTGTGATGCTTAAACTTTATTTTAAATCATTGAATCTGTTTTATCCAACCGACATCTGTTCCCAATAACTGGGATAACAGAATATCCTAATTTAAAAATGATATAATTAAAAATATGAATTAAAGATAAGAAGAACAATGAAAATAATATCAAAGTACAGCAATGCTGAAATAGTTGTCCTTTGCTTGAGTTATTTACTGGGGTTTTATATTGCAGGATTTTCCTAATCAAAGTGTCATTTTGCAGGAAATAGAACAGTTTACTAATCACTACTCAGGAAAACTAATTCTACAAAATTGACGTTATTTGATTTTTGTCTAACAAATTATTTAAAAAGATTGAAGTGTTGATGGTTCAACAGATATTTTATTTTGATTTGCAGAGATAAAATGCCTTAAAATGATCCTTACTATAATAATTAAAAAATAAGGGGGCAAGATGGTGATGGCATAGGTGAACTGGTGAGATTCTCTGAATGTAAGTTCCCAAAAAGGCTATTACTTCTCTTCCCCCATCCCCCAGCTCACCATCAACCGTGCTGGTGCCAGGCCCGGGAACTTCCCACGCAAGGCCAGATATTGCGCACCCCCCACCACTGCTGCTGTTCTACTCGTGTGTGGAAGTCTCCAGTCCCAGCCCCCTCCAGATTCCTCCCCGGCTGCATTGTCTCCAGCCCGACACACAGCACCCGGCACCGCCGGTCACACAGGGAGGCTCTGGGCGCCCGCCCCTCAGAGACTCTGGTCCCTTTTCTGGCTGAAGTACTCTGTAGGGGGCCCAGCGCCACTCTCGTCGCTCACCGCCTTCCCTTTGGAACTTTGGAGCTCTGGAACTCTGGGTCCACCCTGGCTGAGGCACTCAGCGTGAGACTCCAAGCCGGAGGACCCAAACAAGCGGAGAAAAACAGATCTGCTTAAACTGCCTCGCCATTCTCCAGGCAGAGACTTCCATTGCCCCACCCACCTATCAACAAACTTTACCTCATTTCCTAAGGCCAGATATTGCAGCATGTGGGGGAGTTTTGGGTCCCTGCTCCCTCCGGCCCTCCCCCAGGCTCCATTGTCTCCAGCCCGACACCTAGCACCCGGCACCACCTGTCACACAGGGAGGCTCTGGGCGCCCACCCCTCAGAGACTCCGGTCCTTTTCCTGGCCTAGGTACCCTGTGGGAGGCCCAGAGCCACTCTCGCCACACACTGCCTGTCCTTTGGAGCTTTGGAGCTCTGGAACTCCGGGCCCACCCTAAATGAGGCACTCAGTGCGAGACCCCAAACAGGGGGACCCAGACAAGTGGAGAAAAACAGATCTGGGTAAACTACCTTGCTACTCTCCAGGCAGAGACTTCCATTGCCCGCCCACCTATCAACAAACTTTACCTCAGTTCCTAAGGCAACAACGCGAAACAGGAGACAAAGCCCCACCCCTACGCTGCAATGAAAAACAAAAGGGAGAGGCTGGAATCAGAGATCACAGAAGTGACTCTAGTCTGATCGCTTATTTTGACTTATGATTTTATCATTGAAACTGTTGGTTTAGATTACGTTTGCTGTTTACCTTCTGACTTAAACTGTTTCTTGATTTTATTGGCCTGTCTCTGTGTAACTATCAGTATTCTTTAGGGAATCTTTCTTACCTGACTTTCTTCACTTCTTCCCGGCCCTGTGTCTCTCTCTCACCTGATAGTTGGTACGTATATCTGTTTTCCCTCTCACACTTCTCTCTTTCTAACTCCCTATTGACCTCCCTTCCTCCATTATTTTCCTCTTTTATATGCCCCCTTTTTAAATCTAGGGACCAAGGCTGCATACTGCTGAATAGACAGACTGTAAAGCAGAGGGAAAAGTGAACAAAACCAGAAGACACTCATAAGGAAGAACAGGTCATTGCAGAAGAGAAATAAAAGCAACACACCTTCCCTCAAAAACAGAATTGAAGAGGGGGAGGGAAAGGGGGAGAGGGAGAAAAATCTACAGAAATGAAGAAAAACCAAAAGAAGAATATGGGTCTCTCCCAGACGCCTGGGAGAGCAGACATTGAGAAAACTGACTTTGGAATGCAAACAATGAAAAGTCCCCAGAATGAAGGGTCTCAAAATGCAAATGTAGATATCAAAACAATAATGGAGAGATTAAAAAGAATTGAGGAGACACAAGAAGAAACTAAGAAGGAGCTGATATCTGAGATAACAGTAATAAAGAATACTGTGAATGAAATAAATAACAAATTGATAAGCATGGAAAGCAGAATTACCCAAGCAGAAGAGAGAATCTCAGAGCTTGAGGACCAAAATATAGAAATAACCCAAACTCTTAAAAACACAGAAAATAAGCTCAAAAAGACAGAACAAAACCTTCAAGAGATGAGTGACTACCTTAAGAGGCCTAACCTAAGAATAATCGGACTCCCTGAGGCAGAAAGAGAAACAGAGACCACATTGGAACAAACTTTCCATGAGATCATTCAATAAAACATCCCTTATCTAATCAGCGATTCAAAAATTCAAACACAAGAGATTCAGAGAACCCCCACAAGACAACAAATGAGAAGACCAACTCCTAGACACATAATAATTCACCAAATAAAGTAGGCACAAAAGAAAAAATCCTAAAGGCAGCAAGAGAAAAAGGCCAGATCACCTACCATGGAAGACCAATCAGAATAGCAGCAGATTTATCTGCAGAAACCCTGCAGGCTAGGAGAGCGTGGAGTCCTATCTTCAAAGTCCTAAAAGATAAACAATTTCAACCAAGAATAACCTACCTGACCAAGCTAAGCTTCATCAGTGAGGGAGAATTAAAATCTTTCCCAGATATCTAATCCCTAAGAACTTATGGTGCCACCAAACCATCTCTACATGAAACACTTAAGAAAGTACTAAACACAGAAGAAAAGGAAAAAAAGAACAACGTTCTTCACAAGAGTACAAGGAAAAGAATAAAATACACACGAACCAACCCCCAAAACCAAAAGAAAGACGAAAAAAGAAAAAAACAGTGGAAGAACAACAACTCAATAAGAACTCCATGATAGGGACGAACTCTCACATTTTAATAATTAGTCTGAATGTGAATGGACTAAAAGCACCACTGAAAAGACATAGAATGACAAAATGGATAAAATATCACCAGGCAACAATATACTGCCTTCAAGAGACCCATCTCACTAGAAAGGACATACACAGACTCAAAGTAAGAGGATGGGAAACAAATTTTCAGGCGAATGGAACACAAAAGAAAGGAGGATTCGCGATCCTAATTTCCAACAAAATACCATTTAAGCTATCAAAAATTAAAAAAGATACAGAGGGCCACTACATAATGATAAAAGGTTCACTCCATCAACAAGAAATATCTATCCTAAACTTATATGCACCCAACATAGGTGCGCCAACATTCATAAAGCAACTTCTAGGAAAACTAAAGAAAGACATTGATTCTAACACCATAATAACTGGGGACTTTAATACACCACTCACAACCTTAGACAGATCATCAGGACAAAAAATCAGCAAGGAGATCCAGAACCTCAATGAGACTCTGGACCAAATGGACTTAATTGATACCTATAGAACACTCCATCCAAAGACCACAGAATACACATTCTACTCATCACCACATGGAACATATTCTAAGATCGACCACATAATTGGACACAAATCAAGTATAAGTAAATTTAAAAGGACTGAAATTCTACCATGCACCTTCTCAGACCACAGTGGAATAAAAATAAATATTGACACCAACAAAGTCCCTCCAAAACCCACAAAGACATGGACACTAAACAGCATGATGCTAAATAACTCCTGGGTCAATGATGACATCAAAACAGAGATCAAAAGATACCTGGAAACAAATGAAAATGAAGAAACATCTTACCAAAATCTCTGGGATGCCTTAAAAGCTGTAATAAGACGGGAACTTATATCCCTAAAAATACACATGAGGAAAATGGAAGGAACATAAATTAACAACCTAACAAGCCACCTAAAGAAGCTGGAAAAGCAAGACCAGAAAAACCCTAATTTCAGCAGAAGAATCCAGATCACCAAAATAATAGCCCAAATCCAGGACATAGAAGACAAAAAGAAAATAGAAAAAATCAATGAAACAAAAAGCTGGTTCTTCAAAAGAATAAACAAGATCGATGGTCCCCTAGCTAGACTGACCAAGAAAAAACGAGAAAAAAACCAAATAAGCACAATCAGAAACACAAAAGATGAAGTCACATCTGACCCTGAAGAAATACAAAAGATCATTAGAGACTACTACGTACACTTGTATGGAAACAAACTTGAAAGCCTTAAGGAAATGGAGGACTTTCTGACATCACACAACCTACCTAAGTTGGAACAAGAAGAGATTGAGACCCTAAATAAACCAATAACAATCAAGGAAATCGACTATGTAATAAGAAAACTTCCTACAAAAAAAAGCCCCGGTCCAGATGGCTTTCCAGCAGAATTTTACAAGACATTTAAGGAGGAGCCGATACCAATCCTACTGAAGGTATTTCAGGTGATTGAAAAAGATGGGACGCTCCCCAAATCATTTTATGAAGCCAACATCACATTGATACCCAAGCCAGGTAAAGATCCAGCAAAGAAAGAAAACTACAGGCCAATATCTTTGATGAACATAGATGCTAAAATTCTCAACAAGATCCTAGCAAACCGGATTCAGCAATACATCTCAAAAATCATCCATCATGACCAAGTAGGCTTCATTCCTGGGATGCAAGGCTGGTTCAACATTTGTAAAACCATAAATGTTATTAAATACATTAACAGATGTCAAAACAAAAACCACATGATTATGTCATTAGATGCAGAAAAAGCTTTTGATAAAATCCAGCACCCCTTCTTGATAAAAACCCTTGAACATCTAGGCATACGGGGAACATACCTCAAAATAGTAAAAGCCATCTACGAGAAACCCACAGCAAGCATACTCCTAAATGGACAAAAATTAGGACCATTTCCCCTGAAAACTGGAACAAGACAAGGATACCCACTCTCACCCCTCCTGTTCAACATAATATTGGAAGTCCTGGCTCGAGCAATCAGAGAAGAGAAGGTAATCAGGGGTATCCAAATAGGAAAAGAAGAAGTCAAGTTATCTCTCTTTGCAGACGACATGATTGTATACTTTGAAAACCCAAGAGAATCTGTCAAAAACTTCCTTATACTGATAAAGACCTTTGGCAAAGTCTCAGGATACAAAATAAATGTACAAAAGACAATCGTATTTCTCTACACCAATAATAAACAAACAGAAACCCAAATAAAAAACACAATTCCATTCACAATAGCCGCAAAACAAATGAAATACCTTGGCATCTTCCTAACCAGAGACGTGAAAGACCTTTACAAGGAAAAGTACAAAACACTGCTGAAAGAAATCAAAGTTGACACAAACAAGTGAAAAAATATCCCATGCTCATGGATCGGAAGAATCAACATTGAGAAGATGTCCATCTTACCTAAGGCAATCTACAAATTCAATGCAATACCCATCAAATTACCAGCAATATTCTTCTCAGACCTAGAAAAAACAATGCAGGAATTCATATGGAAACACAAACGTCCAAGAATAGCCAGAACAATCCTTAGCAAAAAAACAAAGCAGGTGGTATCACACTGCCAGACTTCAAACTTTACTATAAAGCTACAATCATCAAAACAGCTTGGTATTGGTATAGGAACAGGCATATAGATCAATGGAATAGAATTGAGATTCCAGAAGCAAAACCTCAATTTCTCAACCAACTCATCTTTGACAAAGCCTCCACCACCTATCACTGGGGAGAGGAGAACCTATTCAGTAAATGGTGCTGGGAAAACTGGCTGACCACATACAGAAGATTGAAACAGGACCCCTATCTATCCCCATGCACAAAGGTTAATTCCAAATGGATCAGAGACCTAAATGTAAAACCTCAAACCATAAGAACCTTAGAAAATGAAGGAAAAACCCTCATGGAAATCATAACTGGCATCCAATTCCTGAACAAAACCCAAAACCCACAGCTCATAAGAGAGAAAATAGACAAGTGGGACCTTATTAAACTGAGAAGCTTCTGCAAAGCCAAAGAAACCATAAAGAGAGCAGGGAGACAGCCTACAGACTTGGAAAAAGTATTTGCCAACTCCAGGTCCGACAAAGGCTTAACATCCTGGATCTACAAGGAATTCAAGCGTGCTGAAAAGAAAAAAACAAACAACCCCATTAAAAAATGGGCAAAGATATGAACAGACACTTCACAAAGGAAAACATCCGAGCAGCCAACAAACACATGAAGAAATGTTCAAGCTCACTAATCATCAGGGAGATGCAAATCAAAACCACACTGAGATACCACCTAACCCCAGTCAGAATGGCAATTATCAACAACTCAAAAAATAACAGCTGCTGGACAGGGTGTGGTGAAAAGGGAACACTTCTACACTGTTGGTGGGAGTGTAAACTAGTGCAACCTCTGTGGAAAGCAGTGTGGCGATTCTTAAAAGCTCTAAATACCAGCCTCCCATATTACCCCGCAATCCCCCTACTGGGAATATATCCTGAAGAACACAAATCACTCTATAAAAAAGATATCTGCACACGCATGTTTATTGCAGCATTGTTCACAATAGCAAGAACCTGGAAACAGCCATGCTGCCTTTCAAAAGAGGACTGGATTAAAAAAATGTGGTGCATATACACGATGGAATACTACGCAGCCATAAAAAAGAACAAAATCATGAATTTTGCAGCAACCTGGATGGAACTAGAGTCTATAATACTGAGTGACCTCTCACAGAAACAAAGATCCGAGTATCACTTGTTCTTACTCATATAATGGACCTTAAACATCCAATGCAATACTATGCGAAAATGACTGACCGTACTGGGAAACTATGGTGGGGGGAGGGGGATGGGATTAACAGTAGCAAATATCTGTCTGGGTACGGGGAAATATCCTATATCAACAGGGTGCCTGAATGAAACGCAATTGTATACCTAACCCTTAACTGTACCCCACAACTTCACAATAAAAAAAAAAGAAATTCTCAACAAAAATAAATAAATAAAAAAACATCTGCAGAAATAACAAAAAATCTTTATCATTGGGTATATGAGGTCACTTTCCGAATAAAACTACAATAAAGTAACAGGACTGAATTTAAGTTCATCCATATTTTCCCCGACTCATATTAAATTACCTGCATATTCAATAGTGAACACTCATGAACATTTGACTGAGACTCTGGGCTATATCCCTGAAATTTAGTCTGAAGTAGTCTGACCTATGAGAATGAATAGAATTAGAGTGTGACCTTACTAGCATCTTGTTCTAGCATTACTCAAATGAATTTATATAAAAGAGTAATCCATAGATTATTGGATAAGTGATGCTGAGGAAAATTTACAAATATTTGGGGAAAAAGTCAGACCTCTACTTTGCATTTCACACATGTAAAAAAAAAAGGAAAATTATAAAATTACTAGAAATTCATCCCCATCCTTCCCCATACATCTCACATTGTATAATCCTAGTTAAGGCAGATCATTCTGAACTCATTGCTAAACAGACAAAACAAAACAAGGGATTGGTAGATCCACCACCCACCCACACAAAGGCATATAGTCAGCATTTTCACAACTGCAAGAGGCTATTTAAAATCTGTGTCAAATATATGTGGCATGTATAACAATGGCCTAGGAATTTCAGTATATAAATAGTTTTTACAAATTAATTTATAAATTTAAAACAATTTGAGCACCCACATAGAAAAATGTACAAAAGATATGGCTAGGAACATAACAAAAGGAAAACACATAGCCAAAAGATTTCAAAAAGTTTAATTCTCCCCAGTAAGAATGGCCAACATTAATAAAACAAACAACAACAGGTGCTGGTGAGGATGCTGAGAAAAAGGAACACTTCCACACTGCTGGTGGGAATGCAAACTAATGCAACCTCTTTGGAAGACAGTGTGGCAGTTTCTGAAAGAACTAGAAATTGATCTTCCATATGACACAGCAGTCCCCTATTGGAAATATACCTGGAGGAACTTAAATCATTTTACAAAAAAGATATCTGCACAAGTACATTTGTTGCAGCTCTATTCACAATAACAAAAACGTGGAACCAACTATGCTGTCCATCGAAGCTGGACTGGATAAAAAAATGTGGTACATATACACAATGGAATATTATGCAGCCATAAAGAAGCACAGATGCATGAACTTTGCAGTAACTTGGATGGATTTAGAGCTGATCATACTCAGTGATCTATCACAGAAACAAAGGACAGAGTACCATATGTTCTCACTCACAAGCAGACCTTGAACAATTATAATACTATAAGAAAGCGATTGGCAGTAGTGGGAAATTATTGGGGGATGGTGTGGGATTGGCAGCTGAAGGAAATTACTAGGGGAGTGAGGGGTATACCTCATCAACAAGGTTACCTGCATAATCAATGTTTGTATACCTAACCCTGAATTGTACCTATCTTTATCATAAAAAGGAAAACAAAGTTTAATTTTCATAGTAATAATAAAAATGTACATTTTAACAAAATCTTAAAATAATTTTCTTCTCTAAAGTTTAAAAATATTAGAAAAATTCTAATAGTGTTGAAATGAGTATTTGTTATCTCTACACATTAATGATGACCCTGCAAAACAGTTGGTCATGTGCATAAATACTTATAATAAATTTCCAGAACTAGTTATAATGGATTGAGAGTTGTACACTTTTTTTTTTTGAGTTGGAGTCTCACTCTGTCACCCAGACTGGAGTGCAGTGGCCACTCCCAGCCACCACAGCCTCTACCTGCTGGGCTCCGGCAATCCTTCCACCTCATCCTTCCAAGTAGCTGGAACCACAGGTGTGCGCTACCATGCCCGGCTAATTTATTTTTTTAATTTATTTTTATTGTAGAGATGAGGTCTCACCAAGTTGCCCAGGCAGGTCTCGACCCCACGGGCTTAGGCAACCCACTCATTTCAGCCTCCCAAAGCACGGGATTACAGACTCAGCAACCAAGCCCGGCGAGTTGTACACATTTTAAAACAATGCTGCAATAAACATGAGTGAATATATTTCTTTGATACACTTATTCATTTCTTTTGGATATTTACCCAGAAGTGGAATTGCTGGAATATATATTTATTTTTTGAGGTAGTTATATAATATTTTCAATATTGGCTGTAATAATTTACATTCCCATCAACAATGTACAAGGATTAACATTTCTCCAAATCTTCACATACACTTATCTTTTAAAAAAAATGATAACCATTCTAACAGGTGTGAGGTGATATTGCATAGTGGTTTTGATTTGCATTTCGTTGTTGACTAATGCTATTGAGTATCTTTGTAATTTGTATACGTTATTCATAAAAATGTCTATTCAGGCCCTTTGAGCATTTTAAAAGTGAGTTATTTACTTTTTGCTGATGAGCTGTATGAATTTCTTATATATTTTGGGTATTACCCTCTTATTGGATTTCATGTTCACTGCTGCATTTGTGACACCACTTCAATGTTTATCAGTGTATGAATGATTTAAAAAATATGGAAGTCAGGCTTGGTGGCTCAGCCTGTAATCTTGTGACTTCAGAGGCTGAGGTGAGTGGATTGCCTGAGCCTGCAGGTTCGAGACCCACCTGGGCAACTTGGCGAGACCTCATCTCTATAATAAATCAAAAAATTAGCCGGGCATGGTAGCGCGTGCCTGTAGTTCCAGCTACTTGGAAGGCTGAGGTGGAAGGATAGCCGGAGCCCAGCAGTCGAGGTTGCGATGACCAGGAGGGGCCACTGCACTCCAGTCTGGGTGACAGAGTGAGCCTCCAACTCAAAAAAAAGAAAAAAAAACAAAGAAAGAAAAAGAGGCCCAAGCCATATATGAAACGCTGACTTACAGCACCTGGCTGTCTCACACTCCCCCCCAGCTGGATCCATTGGCAGTAGAACCTGGGATCATTTGGAGACCTGCACTGACTCACCCACCCAGCTCTGCCTAACCTCCAACTTGGGAGCTAAGACCTCATGGTTGTATAAGGGAAAAGTACATCTTAAGGAGGTTAGTCAGCTTGTGTGTCTGTATGATTGTATGTCCTAGTTTGTTTGTTGTTGTCACTGTTTTGTTTTTGTTTTTGTTTTTATTTTTGTTTTCTCTTACTCTTATCTGTCTTCAAGTCCATTTTCATTTATTCGTGGGTACCTCAGTCTGTTCTCCCTCTTACTCTCCTGTCTCCACCTTTCTTTTCCCCCCCTCCCTGTTACATTTTTTTCCCCTTTTCTTACAACATTTTACTTTCAGGGAGAAAACCAATACCCCAACTTCATGAACAGATTATAAGGCAGTGGGAAGCAGGATCCAGCATATCTATACTCCTGTTAGTAGATACTGAGATCTGCAGATAAATTTTGAATTGCAGCTGTCCCCTCAAATAAATCACAAAGCTGCAAAAGGTATAACACTCAACCTACATTCCAGCCTCAGAATCGAATAAAGTCAGAAGATTCACATAAGGAAGAATAGGAGACTGAGAAAACAGAAGCAAAAAGCAACCCCAATACCCCTGAACAACAGATTTAAATAGACAGAGGGAGAAAAAAAAGGGAAAAGTGGGGAGGTAAATCTACACAGATGAAGAAAAATCAAAAGACGTATATAGGTCTCACACAGACCCCCGGGAGATCAGATATTGAGAAAACAGACTTCAGAATGCAAACAATGAAGAGCTCCCAGAATGACTGGTCGCATGCTACAAACCCAGATATCAAAACATTAATAAAGAGAAAAAAAAGAATGGAGAAGAGATGAGAGGAAAATAGGAAGGACTTGATAACTGAGAAAACAGCAGTAAAGAATACTGCGATTGAAATAAATAACAAACTAATAAGCATGGAAAGCAGAATTAGCCAAGCAGAAGATACAATTTCAGAACTTGAAGACCAAAATATAGAACTAAACAAAACTGCCAAAAACATAGAAAAGAAACTTAAAAAGACAGAACAAAACCTTCAAAAGATGAGTGATTACTTCAAGAGAATGAACCTAAGAGTAACTGAACTTCCTGAGGCAGAAAGAGAGACAGAGACCACCCTGGAACAAACATTTAATGAAAATTATTCAAAAAAAAATTCCCTCACTTCACTAGTGATATGAAAATTCAAACACAAGAAATTCAGAGAACCCCACCAAGGCAACAAATGAGAAGACCAACTCCTAGGCACATAATAATCTGCCTGAACAAAGTAGGTATGAAATAAAAAATTCTAAAAGCAGCAAGAAAATAAGATCAGACTACCTACCAGGGATGGCCAAATAAAATAGCAGCAGATTTATCTACAGAAATGCTTTAGTTTAGGAGAGCTTGGAGTACAATATTCAAAGTTCTCAAAGATAAACAATTTCAACCAAGAATAACCTACCCAGTCAAGCTTAGCTTCATTAGTGAGGGAGAATTAAAATCTTTCCCCGACATCCAATACTTAAGAACTTATGCTGCCTCCAGACCAACCCTACAAGAAACTCTTCAAATTGTATTAAACACAGAAGAAAAGGGAAAAATAACAACTATATTCTTCACAAGAGTGCAGGAAAAAGATTGAAAACACACATGAACCAACCCACAAAACCAAAAGAAAGACAACAAACAAGTACAACAACAACTCTATAAGAACATCATGACAAAAATAAACTCTCACATTTCAATAATTAGCCTGAATGTGAATGAACTAAATGCACCACTAAATTTACACAGGATGGAAAAATGGACAAAATATCATGAAGCAGCAATACATTATCTCCAAGAGTCTCATCTCACCAGAAAGGATGCTCACAGACACAAAGTAAGAGGATGGAAAACAAATTTCCAGGCAAATGGTACACAAAAGGAAGCTGGAGTTCCAATCTTCATCTCAGACAAAATACCCTTTAAGCTATCAAAAATCAAAAAAGATGAAGAAGGTAACTATACAATGATGAAAGGTTATCTCCATCCTAAATCTCCATCCTAAACATATATGTGCCTAATATAGGAGCACCAATGTTTGTAAAGCAGCTTCTAGGCAAACTTAAAAAAGAAATTGACTCTAACACTATCATAGTGGGGGACTTTAATACCCCACTAGCAACCCTAGACAGATCATCAAGACAAAAAATCAGTAATGACACCCAGAACCTTAATGAGACTCTTGAACAAATGTACCTGATTGATACTTACAGAAGACTCCACCAAATGACCGCAGAATATACATTCTGCTCACCACCACATAGAACATACTCCAAGATCAACCATATAATTGGCCGTAAATCAAATATAATCAAATTTCATAAGATTAAAATCTGGCCATGAACATTTTCAGACCACAGTGGAATAAAAAATAAATATCATCAATAACAAAATTTTCCCAAAGCCCCTAAAGACATGGTCACTAAACAACATGATGCTGACCAACAACTGGGTCAACACTGAAATCAAAGAAGAAATTGAAAGATTCCTGGAAACAAATGAAAATGAAGAAACATCTTACCAAAACCTCTGGGATGCCATGAAATCAGTTTTAAGGGGGCAATTTATATCTCTACTAGCACACATCAAGAAAATGGAAAGACCAGAAGTGGAGAGCCTAACAAACCACCTAAGGGAGCTGGAAAGAGAAGATCACCAAAATCCCAACTTTAGCAGAAGAATCCGAATCACCAAAATAAGAGTACAAGCTGGGCTCGGTGGCTCAGCCTGTAATTCTGTGCCTTTGGGAGGCTGAGGTGAGTGGATTGCCTAAGTCCACAGGTTCGAAACCCACCGGGGCAGCGAGACATCCTCTCTACAATAAATAAAAAAAAAAATCAGCCGGGCATGATAGAACATGCCTGTAATTCCGGCTACTTGGAAGGCTGAGGCAGAAGGATCACTGGAGCCCAGCAGGTTGAGGCTGCAGGGGCCCGGAAGCAGCCACTGCACTCCAGTCTGGGTGACAGAGTGAGACCCCAATGCAAAAAAAAAAATAAAAATAAGAGTCCAAATATGGGACATAGAAGACAAAAAATCATAGAAAACATCAACAAAACAAAAATCGGGTTTCTTTGAAAGAATTAACAAGATTGATGGGCCCTTAGCCAGATTGACCAAGAAAAAGAGACAAAACGCCCAAATAAACACAATCAAAATGCAAAAATCAAATCACAACGATCCCAAAGAAATACAAAAGATTATCAAGATTTCTATGTACACCTATATGAAACAAACTTGATAACCTAGATAAAATGGAAGACTTTCTGACATCACACAACCTATCCAAGTTGAAACAAGAAGATGTTGAGACACTGAATAGCCCAAATAAAAACCCCAGAAAATTGACTCTGTCATAAAAAAACTACCTACCAAAGAAAAAAAAAACAAAAAAAAAAACAACTCTGGACCAAACCTACTGAAAGTATACCAGGCAATTGAGAAAGATGGAAATCTCCCCAAATCATTTTACAAAGCTAAAATTACATGATCCCCAAAATTTGGGGAAAAGATGCAACAAAGAAAGAGAACTACAGCCAATATTCTTTATGAACATGGATGCAAAAAACCTCAGCAAAGTTATAGCAAATTGTATCCAAAAACACATCTGAAAAATCAACCACTATGACCACGTAGGGTTCATCTCCAGGATGCAGGGCTGGTTCAACATTTGAAGACCATAAATGTCATTAAATACATCAACAGAAGTAAAACAAGAGCAACATGATTATCTCAATAGATGCAGAAAAAGTTTTTTTAAAATCCAGCATCCCTTCTTGAAAAAAACCCTCAAACACCTAAAGAAACATACCTCAAAATAGTAAATGCCATCCATGACAAACCCACAGCTAAATATTGCTAAATGGATAGAAACAAGAAACAGTTTCCTGAAAACGGGAAACAAGATAAGGCTGCCCACTCTCACCTCTCTTGTTCAATATTGTGTTGGAAGTCCTAGCCCGGGCAATTAGCAAGAAAAGGAAATCAAGAGTATCCAAATAGGAAAAGTGGAAGTAAATTATCCTTCTTTGCTGATGATATAATCCTATACTTTGAAAATCCAATCGTCAAAAACCTCCTGGCACTGATAAAGGACTTTGGCAAAGTCTCAGGGTAAAAAATAAATGTGCAAAAGTCAGTTGCATTCCTATATACCAACAGCAAGCAGGCAGAAACCCAATAAAAAGCAAATCCCATTCACAATACCCACACAAAAAAAGAAATATCTGGGCATCTTCCTAACAGAGAAGTGAAAGATCTTTACAATGAGAATTACAAAACACTATTCAAAGAAATCTAAGAAGACACAAACAAATGGAAAAGTAACCATGCCCATGAATAAAAGAATCAATATTGTTAAGATGCCCATCCTACCAAATGCAATCTACAGATTCAGTGCAATACCCATTAAGTTATCAACATCATTCTTTTCAGAACTGGAAACAACAATACAGAAATTCATATGGAAACATAAACGACTATGAATAGCTAAAACAATCATTAACAAGAGAAACAAAGCAGGAGGTGTCACACTTCCAGGCTTCAAACTCTACTATAAAGTTATAGCAATCAAAACAACCTGGCATTGGTATAAAAACAGTCACATAGACTAATGGAACAGGATATACATTCCGGAAGCAAAGCCTCAATTCCTCAACCAACTCATCTTTGACAAAGCCTCCAACTACTGGAGAGAGGAAATCCTATTCAGTAAATGGTGTTGGGAAAAATGGCTGACCACAGCAGAGGACTGAAACAGGACCCATACCTATCATCATACACAAAAATTAACTCTAAATGGATCAAAGACCTAAACGTAAAATCTCAAACTATAAGAATCTTAGAAAATGTACAAGATACCCTTATGGAAATTGAAACTGGGAACCAATTCCTACTCAGAACCCTAAAGTCCAATACCTTTAAAAAATAAGACAGATAAGTGGAACATCATCTAATTAACGAGTTTCTGTAAAGCAAAAGAAACTATCAAGAGATCAGGGAGACAGCACACAGAATGGGAAAAAATATTTGCCAACTGTATATCTGACAAAGGCCTAACATCTAGGATCTACAAGGAACTCAAATGCACCAAAGGAAAAAAAAAAAAACAAACAGCCCCTTTAAAAAGTGGGCAAAAGATTTGAATAGACACTTCTCAAAAGAAGATACACAGGCAACCAACAGACACATGCAAACATCCTCAGCCTCACTCATCATCAGAGAAACGCAAATCAAAACCACAATGAGATACCCCCTAACCCTTTAAGAATGGACGTCATTAATAAAAAAACAACAGCAGATGGTGGCAAGAATGTGGAGGAAAATGAAAGCTTCTACAATGCTGGTGGGGAAAAAAACTTATACAACCTCTCTGGAAGTCTGGAGATTTCTGAAAGAACTACAAATTGACCTTCCATATGACCCTGCAATTCCCCTGTTGGGAATATACCCGGGGAAACTGAAATTATTTACAAAGAAGATACCTGCACACAAATGTTTATTGCAGCTCTATTCACAATAGCAAAAACATGGAACCCAAACCCTGTTGCCCATCGAAGCTGGACTGGATAAAGGAAATGTAGTACATATACACAATGGAATATTATGCAGCCATAAAGAACAACAAACATATGGACTTTGCAGCAACTTGGATGGATTTGGAGTCCATCATACTGAGTGATTTATCACAGAAAAAGGGAAAAGAGTTCCTATTTCTCACTCTGAAGAGGACCTTGAACAATTATAATGGTATAAGAAAGAGATTGGCAGTAACGGGAAACTGTTGGGGGTGGGTTAGCAGTTGAGGGAAACTGCTAGGGCAGGGAGGGGCATACCTCATTAACAGGGGGACCTGAATGATCAGTGTTTGTATACCTAACTCTGAATGTATCCCATATCTTTACAATAAAAATTTTTAAAAAAGAAAATAAAACTATTTGAAACAGAGAGTAAAATAGTGGTTTTTAGGGATGGGGGAAAAAGGGGAAAAGGGGAAACTGAACAAATGGTACAAAGTTTCAGTCATGCAAGATAAAATAAGGAAGATCTCATGCAAACAAGATGACAAGAGTTAATAATGTATTGTATACCTTAAATTTGCTAAAAGAAGCCGGGCTCGGTGGCTCAGCCTGTAATCCCGCGCCTTTGGGAGGCTGAGGTGAGTGGATTGCCTGAGCCCGCGGGTTCGAGACCCGCCTGGGCAGCGAGACCTCATCTCTACAATAAATCAAAAAACACAGCCGGGCGGTAGCGCATGCCTGAAATTTCCCGGCTACTCGGAAGGCTGAGGCGGAAGGATCGCCGGAGCCCAGCAGGTCGAGGTTGCGGTGGCCGGAAGCGGCCACTGCACTCCAGTCTGGGTGACAGAGTGAGACTCCAACTCGGAAAAAAAAAAAAAAAAAAAAAAATTTGCTAAAAGAGTATATCTTAAATGCATCACACATGGTGGCACACACCTGTAGTCCCAGCTACTAGGGAGGCTAAAGTCGGAGGATCACTGGAGCCTAGGATGTTGAGGCTACAGTGAGCTTTGATCACATGATTGCACTCTAGCCTGAATGATAGATGAGACAACATCTCTAAAAAAAAAAGTTATTCACCTTAAATATTCACAATTCCTATTTGTCAATAAAGTGGAAAAAAGTAAACATCAAAAAGTTAATACATTCTAGAAGAAATACCTTCTAGAAGAATGCCATTCTCTTTGCTGTTAAAATCTCTTTTTTTTGAATTTCCCAGAAGCAGACTGGAAACAAGATACAAAATGCTTGTAGTTTATTTGAAACTTGATTCTAGAAAACAACTGTAGGGAAGAGAAGTGAGAAAGGGAGGGGACAGCAGCAAATAGAGAGTGCTCTTTATCAAATAACTTATTACTATAAGCAGTCAGAGATTAATCACTCTGAAGAATTCTGAGAGCCAATATAGACAATGCACCTGAGAGTTTATCCTACTCAAGAGAGTAAGGGGATGCTTTGTGTTTTGAGGGAAGGTTAATTCATTTGTTAATGAGATGCAGAGGCTGATAGCTCCAAATTAATCTGCAGTGTATTGAAATGGTAGGATCTGAGAATATATGGTGTCCCAAACTGATACTGTCAAACTGATGTACCACACTATATAAAATGTCATTCTCTCCAGCATGCAGACACATGCACGTGTGTACACACACACACACACACGATCCTTTCATTTATTTTACCCTTAGAATCTTTTCACTATACATTTTATTTATTTTTTACATACTTTTTCAAGTATACATGCTATATTAGAGAAGACATACTGTTTATTTTTTTCTGCTATATTTCAAGTGTTTAGAGAAGTGTCAGATACCTCTCAAGATCTCAATAAATATTAGTTTAATAAGTGAACAAATACACTGATGTAATTGCAAGTTCTGACTTGACTTGTTATAAGACTGAAGGAAAAAACTCACAGTCTGTTAGAGAATAATCAACATCAGATGTATTTTGGTGTTGACTCTAATTCCATGATTTGGTCTGATTCCCAGGAATCACACACACACACACACACAAAAGAGAATTTTGGGCCCCTGGTAAACATTATGAAAAACATCTGGTATTATATCCCAAGCTGGGAACCCCTACAGTGGAAGAGATCAACTATATTAAAGAACTATGAAGCTGTAGATAATGGGCTTCTTATGAAATTAATTAACCTTAAATTTAGTGTAGTATACTGGTAAAGCTAGATTAGACTGCAATAAAATATCAGTTCTATTTAATGGCTATGTAACTTGAGGATTGGGCTGTTAATCTCTATAGCTTTCTCATAATAGTAGGAAACACTAATACATTAGTTTGTGTATGTAACTTTTAAGAGGATTATATAATATCATGCAGGCAAAGGGTTCTATTTAGGGTCTGGATAGGATTTAACACTCTATAATGTCATGATACTAATATCCAGCTGGGTATAAGTGGCTGCAGTCTTCATTTAGTTATAGTCTAGGTATATGTGAACATTCTATATTTAACATCATGTTTACAGAAACAAGTGGAAGATGATGTTTGTTAATTATTTAAGTAATAAAAACAACATACCACTATTCAGTATCATAATTTCACTTTTCTTGAATACATTTTCATCATAATTAGCTCAGTTACTTTATTTGGAGTGGGGTCATTGCAAATTTTGATAAATGTCCAGAAAGTATAGTATGTTTAGGCATGGCAAGCAATATGATCTCTCTCATAGCTACTCAGCTCTGCTGTTGGAGAGTGAAAACAGCCATAGATAATATGTATAGGAATTAATGTGACTGTGTTCCAATAAAAATGTACATACAAAAGCAGGTGGCAGGTCACATTTGGCTCATAAACATTAGCTTGCTGACCCCTGGTATAGAGCATATATCCCAAAATGTTAAAAACAAACATAATGCTATGTAAAAAAGGGCAACCCCCCTCAGGTCCCCTCCCACTGTGGGGGGCTTTTCTGTCCTCTCAGTAAATCCTGCTTTTACAAAAAGGTTATGTAAAAAGGTTTTATTTTCAGAATACTCTTTTATATAAGAAAACTGTATAATTAAGAAGTTTTTAAATTCAGTACAGTTTCAATGAGCAGCACAGTTGGTTCCCTGTTTTTGCTATTGTGAGTAGTAATGCGATAAACAGGCATGCATAGGTATCTGTTTTGTAGAATGATTTGAGTTTATTCAGGTATATTCCAGAAAGGGGATTTCTAGGTCATATGTACAGTCAATTTCTGGTGTTTTTAGGAATTACCACACTTTTCCATAGAGGTTGAACTAGTTTGAATTCCCACCAACAGTGTAGAAACTTTCCCTTTTCTCTGCATCATTGCCAGCATCTGCTGTTTTTTTTGTTTGTTTGTTTTATTAATGATGGCCATTCTTAATTGAGTTAGGTAGTATCTTGGTGTGATTTTGATTTGCATTTCTCTGATGTTTAGTGAGGTTGAGCACTTTTCCATGTGTCTGTTGGGTTCTCCTATGTCTTCTTTGGAGAAGTGTCTATTCATGACTTTTGCCCATTTTTTAATAGGGCTGTTTGATTTTTTCATTTCTGCACATTAGAGTTACTCATAGATTCTAGATGTTAGACCTTTGTCAGATATAAAATTGGCAAATAATTTTTCCCATTCTGTGCACTTTCTTTTCATACTCTTGATAGTTTCTTTTGTTTTGCAGAACCTTTTCAGTTTGATGAGGTCCCACTTTATCTTGTCTCTTATGGCATAGTCATCTGGGGTTTTGATCAGGAATTGGTTGCCTATTCCAATTCCCATAAGGGTTTCTCCTGCATTTTATAAAATTCTTATAGTTTGAGGGTTTTGTGATTGGGTCTTTGATCCATTTAGAGTTTATTTTTGTGTATGATAATAGGTACGTCCCATGCTTTAAAAGAGGCATTTTAAATAAATGCCTCTAAAGTATCATCTGATAAATAACTGTGAAAATGTATTTTAATAAAAATAACAGACAGGAAACACATCCACTAAAAAATATACTGCACCATAATAGATGCTGTTTCATATAGAATGTTGCTTGAATCAAGGTAATAAAAAGCCAATTTAAAGAACATCTGGAAATTTTATTAATGGTTTATATTTATAAAAGGAAGTTTCCTCTGTTTATGATTTTCTTAGAATTTTCTTCATTATTACATCTTATTTGATAATTTAAAAATATTTTAAGTGCTGAGTCTATATACACATGCCATAGACCACCTCACTTAGAAAATTAATACATAATGTAACTATGTAATAAAAAATGAATAAAGAAAAAGGTTAGCCTCATGTAACAGTTTTGAAGCACCAAGAAAAAATCTATCTGCATAAAAAATCACTAATTCCTACTGTACTAAAAGTTTGACATCAGAATCATTACTTATAAGGGGTTATTATGTGTTAACAGAAAAATACTCTGAGAGGAACTTTGTTATTACCGGTCAGGTACACCTTAAGAATCAATAATGTACTAAGAAGTTTTTTCTAATTGGCATCTAAGAAAAGCACAAGTTTAGTACAGGTAATAAAGGAAATGTGTTCAGAGTGCAGAGAATGCACTCCTACACTTCTGTTTTTCTCTTTTGTTCCTAATAGTAAAACTTCTTCAAATTCACTCAATCCCCATATCTATCACTTTTATAGCAACAATTTTCAATGAGTGAACAGCAACATCTCTTGGAAAGATTGTTAAAAAGTTGTTGCATGAGTCCTATCTCGATATATTGAAATTCCAGAAGTTTCAGAAATCTGTATTTTAAAAAGCAGTGCAGATGATTCTGATATATAGTGTTAAGAATTATTGTTCTAAGAACTTCTATGGGCACATCCTCCTACATAAATGGCAGGTCCCCAGCTTATAGATATGGAGGATTCCTAAGAGGAATAAAAGGATATAATGTAAGTGATTACTTTGCCTCAGCAGTATTGGCATTTTAAACATTCCAGTCCTATAAGTAAAATTCATCATTCTGAGCCTACATATTCACTCAGGAGTATTTCTTTTTAGGATAGGTTTTCATCAACATATTGAAACAAAATATGAATGTATACATTAATATTTAGATGTTCATTATCCACTTCAGAATGTTAGACAAAGTTTGTTCATGCTCAGATTTTAGCTAATTGATTTCTCAAAAAGATCATAAATCATATGTACAGCCTTAATTTTGTGGATTGGAACTTATAATTCCAAAGCAATTGAAGCTGGACACCTGAGTTGTTTTGCTTTTCACAGACATGATGAAAATCCTGGATACTTGAAGAATAAAGTACCCATGGTAATTGAAACATTTTCAGTTCTAAGTTGTAGATCTGGTTCTGCAGTGGCAAAATTCAAGAATATATCACTTCAGGAAATGCTGGATCCAACAACTCCACGAATAATTTTCCTGTCAATCTCAATGATGTCCTGTTCTCTGTGCTAGCTTCACTCTCAGGCTGACTCTTTCCACAGAATGACAACATGACTCCCAGAAGCTCAAAACATACACTCTGCTAGCTCAGAAGACAACAGGAAAAGTCAATTTTCTTTTTCTAGTAATTTAATAGACATTACATAATTGGTCTGATTAGATTAACTTGAAGCATGTGCTTATATATGGTCCAATCATGGTGCCCAAATGATGCAATATATATATTGGTTGGGTCTGGTTCTTGTGTTACACTTGGATGCAGAGAGATAACATTGTCCCCGTCAACCACAAGGAATAAGATAAACAGTAGTAGCTAGGGAGACACTGGCACTATGTGCTAAGCACACTTCTACATGATTTACAGATATTAACTAACTTGATTTTCATTGTTACCCTTGGAGAGTGAGGAATTATTATTCTTATTTTAAGAAAAAAACTGATGTATAGAGAGGTTAAATAACTTGCCTATAGTTACATCACCATAAAGTGGTAAAACAAGAATTTCAACCCAGGTGATGCTGAAGCAAAGTTAGCATTTAACTAATACACTCTATGAGAGAGGTGGAAGAATGACCATTGACAAGTTAGACTGCTATTGCAAAAAGAAGGATAAAAGGAAGGTGGATAAAACTAAATTATGTCTACTATATAGAATAGTGAGAGAAAGAGCATTTGGATTAGGGAGTCAGTGGTAAAGAGGAATCCAAATTATTTTTTTCTCAGTTGCCATTGGTTCACAAAAGATTCCTGTCTCTCCTTTTGATATTCATACTTTCTTTTGCAGATGGTTTCCTGAAGTCAATATCCTCACAATTTTATTTTTAAAAGATATTTTTAAAAATCTTCTTTCATAGCCAAAATTCACACCACACACATATTCAGTATTCTATTTCAATCAAGAGGAATTCTTCCTTTCTTCATAACCAAAGAGTTTTTGTTAAAATAAACTAGTTCATGAACAATTGCCTTCCAGGAACCAATGTCTATTTGAGTCTATTTATTAATTTATTAATTAACAGCTATTGTTTTGTCAGAGGTGTGTATGTTTATCTCAATGATTATTTCTCTGTGAAGGAATGGTGCCAAAAAAGTTAAATTGGAAAATAATCCCATCCCAATTTATTTTTACTAATCATTAACAATCAGAAATAGGAAATTCAACAACAGCAGAGTTATTATATTACTAAGCAAAGCCACTAAATGAGAATTTTAGCATGGCTAATTGAATACATCCTACCATCACATTTCCCACTTACAACACACATAAACACCCACCAACTGTATTTATTCATGTTTTTAATTTGTTTTTACTGTGATACATAGTTTATAGTGCTTTCCCGTCAACCCCATCAAGGGAAATATCTTTGGCTTGCCAACATGCATTTGACATTTTAAAAGTCTCTAGATGCAAACAGCTAGCAAATAGAAAGCAAGAATGGAGCATTCCCTTTATATATAGGCAGAAATGCATATACTTAGAATCTGGAAAGTGGCAGTGGCTTAACAGTATTACAACCTACCAACAAAATATAAAAGAATACTCTATTTAACTTGTAATAAAGAGGGAAATTAAACCCAAATTAATCACTTAGGATGCGATATGTTTAATTTCAATTTTCCAATCGTGAAAAAGAAAAAAAAAAGCTACTTTACATTTTTAAAGGTTTAGCAATTTAACTTTTTATCCTCAACCCTTATTTAAGAGTAAGGTTACCAGTAATATGCCTACAAAACTCATTTTTGAGTAGTTTTTAGTATTAATTGAGAAGGAAAAACCAATTTTTAAAGAAATTCAATGTTCTCTCATTTCCTTTTGTATTATGTACTTGTACTGGAAGGATTTTGAACTTAAGAATTATGTTTTGTCTATATATATGTTTCTAAACATAACATAAAAATTGGTAGTCACTCGATGAATATTTGAATGAATTGAAATACGAGAAAAAATGAAAGCAATTACCTAATCTAGTTTCCAAGGGTTTATGCAATTGACATGGAATATTTAGGGAACTGATAGTATTGTGGCAAGTTTTTCTTTGTTTTCATTGGCATAGACTTTTCATTACAATGGTTTGAATTTCCCACTTTCTATTTTTTTTAAATAGGGTATTTTTATTTTTCACTATTTTATTATGGATATAAATACAAGAGTTGGGTGGCACATTTACTACCCTGCCCTAAAACTTTTTACAAGGTGGAAGTGTTTTTGCTTCATTTCATGGGAGAGACCAGTCTTGTATTGAAAAATTTCAGGTGTTTTTTTTTCTCTCTCACTTATTCTTCCTTATGATAAGAGAAAAAAAACTTGTGCAACCTGAGACAGAAACATGGATTGCCTAGGAAAAAGTATCTCTATATTGGAAAATTCAGTGTATTCTGTCTTTGACTTCTTGTCTCCTCTGTTCTCTACGTGACTGGTGTTTTGTCAGTGAGTGATGAACTTTCATGCAACTACTCTGAAGAAATTTTATAGGTGGTTTTCAAAATTTCTATTTGGGGATAGCTCGGGAAGATGGCAGTGGAGCCAATCAGACTAAATGAGTACCAGTGTGAGTGAGTGAGAGTATGGAAAATTTTGTGTACTTGTCAGTGAATAAGTGGGGCTGTGAGTGACTAACTGAGTAGGGATTCAGGAACAAGTGGCCAGGGCTTTTCTGGTTAAGCAGCTGGTGCCACAGCTGCTCTGCTTTGTCTCTAGTGCTTCCCAGGGTGAAGTTGAGCACAGTTTTTAAAAAAATCAGCAAACGCTTCCTGGGAAGAAGCTGCTGGGAGAAATGGCCAGCTCCAGGCTCTGCCTCACGACTACAGTGCCTGGCCAGACTTTGGCAGCAAGGGCTGTGGAGGCAGCAAAGCAAGGGAGCTAGAGGCAGACCTCCACTGGAAAAATGAAAGAGTCACCCTACCACCATCTTAAAAATGGGGCAGGAAAGTGGTCCGGCTTGTTCGCCACAGACTGACAGACTCATCTTGATCTCTGTTACCAAGGGATTAACTACTCAGGGGTTGATCATGACCCAGAGGGAATATCCTGAAAGCACAAACTCCAGAGGGACAGGATGAGGGCTGAATCTCAGTAGCCCCATTCCCTACTCAGATGCAGCCACCAGAAAAAGGGTATGGCCCAAAAAAGGAGGAGGAAGGCCTCTAAAGAAATCAGTGGTGAGTCTGGGGCTGACCTATCCCCCTCCTCCCAAGCAATTCTCTGAACATCTAACCCACGTGGCTGACACACAACTGAGAGGGCCCAAACCCAGATGGAACTTGGATGTCAGCAGCAACAGGAGGGCTCCACTACAGGATAAGCCTGGCTGAGTATTGCCCCACCAGTATCTGGGGAAGAGACAATCCCACACATCCCCATCAAAGGGGATCCCTGACAATACTAGAGTGGGAGGAGAGTACTAAAGCCCCACCCACTCTTATTACCCCTCTGCCTTCCTGGCCCAGACACTGGGGAGATTGTAATGAGGCAGAAGCTCTGCTGGAAATAACACAGGAGCAGCTGAAAGAAACAATTACACTTACAGATGTATTCTAATAGTACTGCTTTATTATTATTGCCTTACTGTTGAGCCGGGAATGTAATGGCATTAGTTGAAGCTGGAAAGCCAAATGTGATATATATACATACACATATGTACATATGTGTGTGTGTGTGTGTGTGTGTGTGTGTGTGTGTGTGGTGTGCACAAAATGATTGCACATTAGGCCTAAAGCCAATTGGCTTCCTGCCTCTGTTTTTGGCCTTAACTGCCTCTTCTTATTTTCCTTAAGCTAGTACTTACTTTTCATTATCTGTTCTTTTATTTTCACTGATTTTTCCTTATTGTTTTAATTTGTTTAATGATGCTTTCTTTTTTTTTTATTAGTTTGGTTTCCTTTTGGTACATAATATTTGGAGGAAAATAGCACTACTGTTTTCAAATAATTGCCTCATTTCAGTATTGTAACACAAGAAACTTTTATACAAATTGATTAATCTTTATAAATTACTAATGGCCTACAAATTCTAGTGTAATAAGAAATTATAACAGAACAAAAAATATTGTAGTGGGCTTGTAGACAGTATACAGAAATGCTAGTGAAGTGACCTTAAACTGAGCAAAGGACAAAATTTTGATCTTTAAAAATTAAACTAACTGAACTTGCAGTGGAAATACAAGGGAACAACCAATTATCAGGAACCCGTCACTGATATTAATATGTTTGCAAGAAATTGCCAGCATAGGAAAAATATGAGATTAAGAGAGATCATATTTAGGTATTGTGAATTCAGCTGTACAGGAGAGAGAGCCATTAAACTGCAGAAAAGAAACAATTTGTTCACCAAAAAGGAGTTATTGACTGGGGGCAAAAATATTTTACCAAAACATTTTGAAATAGCATCCCTTGAATTATTAACATTCTACTTTTTGGATATCACTCTAAAAAACTCAAAGTACCAGTTGTAAGGATATATATGCAGAATTTCTTATGGCAGTGTTTTCTGCAGTGTCAAAATTCTTTTCGTATATAGATTGATAGATAACTTTGCCATTTATATTACTTGCGATCAAATAACTTGCTAGCATTTAAATATATTTTCTTATTGCTCAGTTCATGTGATAGAAATTAGCTATTACATCCTTATTGTAGTCACATGTTTGTACAATTTTAGTAAATAAATTTTGCTTTCTAAATAAAGACTGATTTTTTTAAAACAAAATCCTTAAGAAATCTATTTTTGTTTTTTCTATGCTAATATATCTTTGTTCGCAAACAAAAAATTCTTGTATTTTTCTTTTATCCAGGTAGTAACTAAGTTTTTAGATCTGCTAGCTAATTCAGTAATTTCTTGTGATATAAAAATGTATTCATAGAAAACAATTTTATTTGGTTAAAGCATTTTTAACATTTCCTCTCATGAGAGACATTAAATAATTTCATGCACAACTGCTCAAAAATATTTTTAAACTTCTATAGACAAAAGATTGCCAAAATCTAACATATGCTACGTGTTACTTAATCCTCCAGAGAAACTAAAGGAGCAAAACATGTCTGCTAAAGTAATTAATAATCTGCAATAGTGATAAATAGAATCTTTGCTATCAGAATGAGTCATATCCTTCTGCAGATCACACCCAACTTATACCATTCAAAAACTTTTAGTTGACAAAAATTACAATTAGAGTTTTCTCCTAAATCATAACTTATTTAGAGCTGTACATTTCTTATGGGACATGTTACGAGTAAAAACAATAAACTATTCTCTTGAAATTAGCATTATTTATATGCATTTTTATTTGTATTTAAAATAAAATACGAGAACGGGCAATTAAGTTCAAAAACTTGCCTCCATTTGCTTACCTTAGCAGCACTGCAAAAACAATTCACTAAAGTTTCATAACCTTGGTATATTGGTGCCTTAGAGCTGTGTTCATGTCAACATGTTGTGGTTTCTTACTGAGTGGTATTCATTTTTGTTGCATGCTTTTGTGTGCCATCACGAGAATGTTGAAGCTTGAGTTAGAGCAATGAACAAACATTAAATTCCTTGTTAAACCTTGCAAGAGTGGAATTGAAATCAGGTACGTGTGAGTCCAAGTTTATGGAGATAATGCCATGAAAAAATTGGCAGTGTACAAATGGATTAAGCATTTTTCTGAAGGAGAGGAAGAGTCACTGGTGAAGAGATGTCAGGAGAGCCAGTAATAAACAGAACTTCTGGAAACATATCAAAAATTCATTGACTTGTGCTTCAAAATCATTGACTGACTGTGAGAGGAATAGCATATCAAATAAACATTGATAGAGAAACAGTTTGGAAAATCTTAACTGAATATCTTGGCATGAGAAAGGTGTGTATAAAAATGGTCCTGAAGGAGCTCTTGCATCACAGCACACCAGCTTCCACAGAACTCTCTGTGAGGGGGTTTTCAGCCAGCAAACTATGTTGGAACACCCTCCCTACTCACCTGAAATGCCCCCCGGTGACATTTTTCTTTACCAGAAGATAAAGGAAATATTGAAATGAAGTTATTTTGATAACATTTGGGACATCAAGTGTAATACGACAGACAACTCTGATGGCCATTCCAGAAAAAGAGTTCCAAAATTTCTTTGACAGATGAACTAGGTGCTGGTGTCGGTGCCTAGCTTCCCAAGGGAAGTACTTCAAAGCTGACCATTCAGTGATATTCATAGTGATATTCAGCAATGAAATACGTGGCACTTTGTTCTATGATGACTTTGTGACCTCAATTGTCAGACCTCATACATACATGTGCATATTTTTTTATATGCATGCATTGTGTAATGGTGTGGATTGGATTTCTAGTGTACCCATCATTCAAATATTGAACATTGTGTTCAGTATGCAATTTTTCAACTCTTACTCTCCTTCCACTTTCCTCCTTTTGGAGTACCTGACGCCTAATATTTCCATTTAACAACCAGAACTTGCTGAACCAGGGAGTGATAATTTACTTAATCCTGCGAGGATGACACAAATCAGTTCATGAAGGACTATACCCCCATGATCCAAACACCTTCCACTAGGCCTGACCTCCAGCGCTGATGATCCAACTTTAACATGAGATTTGAAAGGGACAGATATCCAAACTATATCAAAGTTTCTAAGTTATAAGATTAAATGAAATTTTCAAGGAAGTGATTTTGAAGAAGAAAAGTGGTCCAAAGATCAAACATTAAGCACTTCAATATTTAGGTGTTAGAAAAATGAACATGAGTCATGTTTATTTAGATACACTTTTAAAATTAAATTTGCAACATGATAATAAAAGTAGGATTGATATTCCCCAAGGTATCAGAAAAAAGGGTACCGTTGTTCAATGTTAGTCAAAATACAAATAGTATTTATCTATCGTCATGAAAAAAATTTTACAACATTTAACAGTTTAAAAAAGGCATTGATTGTTTCAGTTTTTCAGGTTAGAAAATCAGGAGTGTGTCAGATGAGTGATTCTGGTTTGGGGTTTCTTATGAGGTTGTAGCCAAGGGCTTCTGGTGGATCCACTTCCAAGATGAGTCACTCACATGACTTTCACAGAAAGATCTCAATTCCTTGCTGATTATTGGCAGGAGGCCTAATTTCCTCCTCAAATGGATTTCTTCATAGGTTTCCTTAAACATTTTCATAACATAGCATCTGATCTCCCCCAGAAGGAATCCTATGATAGAAAGAGGAGAAACATCCCAATGCCTTTTATGGTATAGCCTCAGAAATCACACATTATTACTTGTAAGTACAGCTCATAAACAATGGTCCAAAATTAGGTTTCTTTCTTTTGAAGACAGAAGTATCAAAAACTTACAGACATTTTAAAACCGCAGCAATTGGATTGGTGAACTCTTTTCAGAAAGGATTATACAATAATAGTAAATATTTAAAATGTGCATGCTATTTTGTCCAGTAATTCTGTCTTGAAATCTATTCTACTGCACAGATACACGAGGACATATATAGAAAGAGTCTTATATCTTTACAGCAGCATTTATAGTCGTAAGATTTGCATATAGCTTTAGTGTCCAGCATTAAAGGAGCATTTAAATTAATTTTAGTGCAGATATACAATGGGGGCAATATGTAGCAGCTAAAAGAATAAGGCAGACCCATATGTACTGAAATAAAAAATGAGGAGAAGTCTTTATAGATTTTAGGAGAAATAAACAAATTTACAAAACATTTCTGTAGTACTTTTGTAAAATATACATAGCATTATGTAAGTTTAAGTGGTATATTGAACAAGTATGAGTGAAGCAATATAATCAAAAAGTAATTATATTTTTATAACCCTTGTACTTTTGTATTTTATTAAGTTGGACAGAACACTAAAGCTGACAACATGGCTTTTCTGGTCATTAGTCAGTCATACAAGGATGTTTAATCAATAATTGAAATATCCAGCTTCATCTAATAGCAAAAAAGTGGGCTTGCTGAAACTTGGATACTTGCTGTGGGTGTGGAGCAGTGCATGATGGCTACTTTCATCTTTTCCACAAATAATACTTATAATACTTCTTTCCTAGTAGTTATTTTCATTTTCTATCTCCTCCAAAGTTGGAGTATAAAGGAACTAATTATGTAACGAGAGTAGCAAAGTTATCATCTGACTGAAAATGTTATAATCTCTTTAATTTATTCTCTGGACTTGGCAGTTTCCATATGCATGCTGACTTTCTGTGGACTTTCATGAGTTTTTCAGAACCACTTCTTCCATTCCTATCACAGGAGATCTCTTGTTTGCAATTCCCTTGACAGGAGTAAAAGCTGTCTTGTTCTTAGTAGTATGTAACTTCATCCATAGTCTTGAGACATCTGGTAATAAAAGTTCCTGCTTCCTTCACAAGGGTCTTCTTGCCCTTCCTTTTATTTTCTTGGACACTATATCTAAGACTCCTTTGTCAGCTCTCTCATGTTTAGTCTACAGTGAAATTTATGGTAAACAATCATACATTCTTTCCCTTGAGAGATTCCAATAGTGTGATTGTTTTTCCAATCACACTTAGTAGTGTTCATTCTCTAAACTTTCCACACTACCCTGAAAGTGCACTGAGCATAGAACTTCAGTAGTGAAGTCAGCAAACACAAAAACTTCCTTAAGAGTCTATGTGCATATGGATTATCTATATCAATAAATGAACTAAGAGATAGACTGAGGGCATGTAGGGCAGTGAGTCAATAGGCTCTTCTGTCTTCTATATTTCTCAGAACTCATGATTGTCCCTTCAAAAACTGTTTAAAAAATTATCTTTGTGCCCAGTCTTGGAAAATGGAAAAAGAACCAATATCCATGCATTTGCTTAAACTTCACATGTGAGAGTCTTTTCCTTCAAATACTGTATGCGAGCAATAATCAAGTATTAATACTGGCAGTTTTACCTCTTAAATACACTAAATCCATTAACATCCCTCCAACTATAGCAGCTTACCCTAGTCTAGGCCATCAACTCTCCTGAGATTATTGCAATATATAGGTGGAATACTTATTTCTAGTTTTGCTGCTTTCAGATTTATGTTCCACATTACAGCTCTAGCAATCTTCCTGAATGCAAATATAATCATATGTTCTCCACTTTAAAACTTTTCCTAGTTTCCTAATTTCCCATTATGTACGCCTGTGTGATTTGGTATTTATTTATTAATTCTGCCTGATTTCTCACCACTCTGCACCTTAAATATGATATGCAATGATATTAAGCTATGTTTAATTCCTGTACATGCTATGTACTCTTTCTTGCATCTTAGCCTTGGCATGAAAAATGCTTCTGCATACTTTCCATTTCTACCTGGCTATGTCCCAGTCTTCTTTCAGGTATAAAATGAATAGGTTGGCAATATTTCAATTTTGCTATAATAATTATGATTTCGACCTGTTGTCTTTATGTAATTACTTATGTAATTACCCATCACAAACAAATGCACCCCAGTTAGGGTGATGTAGTCTATAGTTTTCTTTAGGTAGATATCTCCTCCTTCTCTAACTTCCCCACGCCTATGTTGAAGCCACTTTTATGCAAAACAGTGAAAACTTTAACTTTACTCTGTTTATTACTTGTTTATACTACTTCTTAGAATTGCAACCTTCATAAATATAAAAGTCATATCTGTTTGACTCACTTCAGCACCCATCCTTGATCCTTGCCCATAGTGTTCAAATATATTTGTTCAGATAACGAAAATGCAACACTTTGTTGAATGAGTTTTCTAGGAATCAGATAATCTGAACACCAGTAATCACTATTTAGGTTTATCAGTGCAGATGACAGTTTATTTTTTCGTTTGTTTGTTTTTAAATAAAACATATTGTGGACAGAGAACATAGACTGCAAGTTGCTTCACTACTCAAATTCCTGATATCAATTTGTTTTGTTGTGACACTGACAGTATAGTTTAACAGTTAAAAGTGTGGATTTCACAACTGACAATTCCATACAATGCTAGCAAGAGTGTAAATTTGTACAATCACTTTGGTAAACTGTTTGCTAATAGCTACACTTACATTTATAAATCCACAA